>JANAVB010013653.1:0-31263 GCA_029216955.1 Iris pallida | reverse complement strand
GGGAGTGTAGCCGACAATGCTGAAGAAGACGCAACAGAATCTGCCGCTCCTGCCATAAGAGAAACAAACTCCGCACGGAAGGATGCATAAACAGTGGCCAACTCCTCTTCAACGGCCCAGAACTTGAATGCTCGGCAGGGGCCGAGAGGTCAATCTCCGGAGCCGTACGATCAGCAGAGGATGAGGTGGAGACCATCGCCAGCTCATTCCCATCTGCCCGGGGCTGGCAGGAGGCCCCTCGACATGAGACGGTGAAGGAGAGGAAACGCTTCGTTCTCCCAGATCACGGCAGGCCGAGCCTTCCCCAAGAACATCCGGTGGAAAGTAAAGGGTCAGGACCTGTAGGGCCAAGGCAACCATGAATCGATTTGACCCAGAGGATATGTTGATAGAGCAAATAAGCCCCTCACTAGTCAATATTTGGCTTATCTTACCAGTGGAGGAGTGTGGAGGCTGAAGGTCGCCTACAGCCACCGTAGCCTCTTCATCAACAGTCTCCGAGTCAGGTATAATAGGCTCCTCCACCCCGCACCCTCGGGAAGGGATGCAACGAGATCGGCATCACCCTGCTGAAGTCCAGCGATCTCGGAGACGGGCCCGAGGAGACCCTCATCACCCCGGGCCGAGGCCTCAGCAACCTGGAGCTTCCAGCCGCCGCTGAGAGAGCTCCCGTAGAAAGGACCGCGGCACACATGTCGCTAATCAAAGCAGCAAGGGCCGGGTCAACATCAGGGGTAGTAGACGGTTCAGAAGAGCCTGGTTCGTAGACGCCTACAAAGAAAAAATGATCAAGTCATATCTCCAAGAAAAAAAAACCACAACAAAGAGATGACTCTGACTGGGTCTTACCTCTGGAACATCGTCTTTTCTCTTCTCGGTAATAGGTAATTCACGACATCTAACGGCAGCTCTCTTCACGGAAAAGGTCGATCTGCTGTCAGAAGACTCACGTCTGACTCGTTTACGTGAGGGACCAGACACAGCGGGAGGCTGTTCTTCCTCACTACTTCCTCTTGTGTAGCAAGTAACGGATCCTCCGCCAGTTCATCGGGTGGGGGAAGCGGTTGATCCGGTACTTCTTCACCCACCAGAAAGGGAGTCTCCGCTATCATGGTCATCATCCTCCTAAGCCGACTCGGAGGGCTCTGATTCAGGAAGGGAATCTGGAGCGCTAACTGCTTTCTAGCCTTGGCCCCCTTGGGCTTCTCCTCTAAACCGGTACCCACGATGAAGCTGGTAATCGGATCAAAGTTAACAGGAGGCTTGTTCGCCATAACATGATACAGGGCAGCCACGTACAAAATTTCCTCGGCGCCTTAGCATCAGGAACGAGAAGCTGGCCCGAGTATGAAAGTCATAATAATTCACGCCCTGACACCATCAAGGACGCTTCCTTCAAAGCCCAAGCAAGGGTTGGGACAATCAAGGAATAACTGGCTATAGCCAAATTGGCGGGAAAACCTACTAGGTAGGTAGGGCTCCAGATATACGTTTCACGGTTGCGATAAACCAGATGCGCGGGGCGGATGTTGCGCAACCAGGTGAGCATATTCGGAGATAAAAAGTGAGAAGGACCGGTGCCATCAAGGTATACACTCCTCACTTCCTTATCAGAAAAAGGAGAAACAGACACAAAAAGTCACACCCATCAACCCTCGCCAGCGCCCTCCGACAAGCTGGCATAGTATTGTATTCCCAAGACCGGCGATGGCATTTGAAAAGGAAAGCGTCTTCATCTGTAGCATCTTCGCTATTCCAGGTCCCATCAAAGACTTGTAGTGCATCGCCAACCACCCCATCAAGTAGTGGAAAGGCAGCTCTATGCGCTCAAAATCCAGCGCCTTATTGCGCGCAATAACCTTAGACGAAAATGTGCGAAGACCATGGTGTATGCTACACACCATAGCGGGAAGGAGGGCCAGTCTAACTCCAAATACCAGTTTAACGGCGGGGAGGAAAGTGGCGATCGATCCTCTCGATAGAACCAGCTCCCCCCGAGACTACGCAGTTCCGTAGCCATATCATTAAAAATCCAGCCAGAAGTTCTCTGACATCGGCCTGGTGCTATAGTAAAAATAGCTGAGAGAGTCAGTTTGACTCCCGAATATGTGCTCTTGGACCGCGACTTCTTGACGCCCGACATCAGGTCCTTTATCTCTCCCTGGGTGCGAGGGGTTCGAGGAGTAACCCCGCCAGAAGGATCAATTTAAAAAGATAATTAACCCAGTATGTGGTGTGGGGAGCGGTCCCTTCGAGCTATCCACCGTTTTATAGCCATCTGATGACAAGCACTATGATGGCACAACAACTCCTGATACACCGCAACAAAACCTGGGAGTCGTCGGTTCAAGTCCTCAAACTCCTCGTTCGATGGGGTATACACCTCGAAAGGCTCATCCCCCCACGGAAGTTTGGAGACAGTATACATCTCATGGAGAGCAAGCCCCAACTCCCCTCCGGGTGCAAAGAACGTCCCCGTTCGCCGACTATACATCTCCAAGAGCGCCATGAACAATGGTTTATTGATAGGAAGCCCGTGACAAGTGCCCCGAATGGCATGATAAAGTCCCACCTCCGCAGGAATGTTCCGTAGGTCTGCAGAACAAGTGGTCAGCTGGGCCCACGTAGAGGTGGGGTTTATCCAGTTCAGCAATGCCAGCCTACCAACAGGATAAGACTTTTTGCGAGCAAGTCGATTCAGGAATGTATCTGCTCGAATGAGTGTGAAGTTAGGACCGTATACATTCATGAAAGAGCCTGGAGCCAGACCCATCATGTACCGGAGGACGGAACCTTACCCGCGTACGCTGACCGCATGTTCGGGTTATAATGGATATTGCCCATCAACATCCCTGACTGGGTAGGAGTTAAGTTACACACCATCATCCTGTCCAGCAACACCATTTAACCACGACAAAGGATAATGACGTTCCATGAGAGGAATATGGATCGCCACCCCATCAAAGAAAAATCCCAGCTCTCGGAAATCTCTAATATTCGAAGATTCTTTATGATTAAACATCTCCAAAGAGGAATGAAGGCTTCAGGTATAATCCATCCAGCTTCCCAGTATTCATCATGGAATAGAGGTAATGGAGGGTCTGATTCTCGATGGCGTTCAACCTTCCGGAGGCTCATCGGCAGGGAATTGATTCAACACATGCTTAATTAGGTCGTCAAGACGCACGCCCAAGGCGAATTGATTTGAGCCCACTATAAGTTCCCCGCAGGATTTACTGGCAGATTCACTGAAAAAAAACAAAAGAAACAGAGTCAAGAAGATAACTGAAACACAAACTACGTAATGCTTATGCGGCTTGGCGCAGTATAGCTTATGCGGTTCAGTTTGAAAGAGTTCATACAGGCCAGCCCAAATGAGCTTATGCGGTTCAGTTAGAAAGAGCATATGCGGTCCAGTTGGATGAGCCCATGCGGGTCAGTCCGAACGTGCTTATGCGGCTCAGTTCGAAAGGAGCATATACGGTTCTATGCGGTTCAGTACGGATGAGCTTATGCGGTTTAGTTCAAATGAGTTACGGTTCAGCCCAAATAGGCTTATGCGGCTCAGTTTGAAAAAGCTCATGCGGTCCAGTCCAAGTGAGCTTATGCGGCCCTGAAGATGAAGTAGTTATGCGGCTGCAAACAACAACTTTATACGGCTCAGACCTAGGTCATATCTACGCGATTCGAACATGAGTCGGACACGCAGCATACTTGGCAATACAGGCTCGTGCATAAATTATGCGGCATAGCCGTGAATTTATGTTGATGGTCCTACCAGCAATAGGCGGGTGAACGTCGGGGTAAAAAACAGGCACGTCAGCCGCGGAGGAGCCGCCACGTTCGCCGTCGTCGATGAAGACGCGGCCTTCTTGTCCTTCGCTGCCGCAGATGACGACGCGGCCTTCTTGTCCATAGCAGCGGTAGTCTTCTTGGGAGCCATTGGCAATCGTTGATAAGAGAAGACGAAGAGAAAGTCGGCAACAAGGAGTTGAGCAAAGAGGAGAAGGTAAAGAAACCCTGAAAGAATAAAATCACTCCTATTTATAGGCGAAGAAGGCCCGAAAAATCAAAACAAACCTCGATCCACGCGCCGCCTAAAAGAATAAAAGAAGAACGCTTCGGTCAAAACAAAACTGACCCTTGGGATCCTCCCCAAGAGGCGGCGAATCAAGGGCATTTAATACAGAAGATTTACACGTGGTTGGACACGTGGCAACAAGTCTATGCGGCCTAACAAGCTCATGCGGCCAGATAAATCCATGCGGCTGAATCATCTATGCGGTCAACAAAGCCATGCTTCTTATTCAAAGTATTTTAATTTTGAAATTGAAAACTTTGAAGGGGGTCTTGTAAAGCATGGAAAATATCAAATAACGATCTATGCGGCTCGGAATAGAGAACCCCATGCGGCTCATACAGAGAGACTCTTAGTCTCATGCGGCTCGTTGCAGGAGAGTCATGCGGCTTATATAGGGACAGTCCTATACGGTTCAAAGAGCCCCCTAGCCGCATGCGGTTCAGAAGTACATGCGGCTCACATACGACCAATAGAGATATGCGACTCGATCAACGCACGTCCCCATGGACCCCTTCACACAGCTGGCCATCAAGCAAAGGCCCTATTTAATGCTCTGCCATGATTTAACAGCTGACGGCTCTGACATGAAGTGTCATAATGCCCTGTCATAATGACAGACTCTTTGGGAACAGAAAATCTTCGACACGATCCAAGATTGCCACTTGGCTACTCCCATACGGCTCACTTGAAGAATAGCCCCATGCGCTGTCAAGAATCACCTTCCTACGAAGCCATCCCATGCGGCTCGCAAGTACTACACTTATGCGCTCACCAAGAAGTCCTCCCATGCGGCTGGCAAGAATCGTCTTCCTGTGGTTCACCAAGAAGTCATCCCATGCGGCTGGCAAAAATCATCTTCCTGCGGTTCAAAGAAACCATCCTATGCGGCTCGTGAGTATTATATCTATGCGGCCCACCAAGAAGCTACCCCATGCGGCTCTTGAGTACTATACTTATACGGTTCACTGAGACGCTGTCTCATACGGTTCATGGATATCACATGACAGGATTTAAGACAGGATCCACCATTAAGACACGTGGCATAGATTCAATGGCCCCCACGACTTAACAGCTGGTAGCAAGGATGATTATGGGATGCAGATCAACCAGATTTACTAGATCCAATGACCATATTTAACGTTATCCTCATAATTAATGAGATCAGGTCATATCATTTCTGATCAAGCTAATGGGACACGTGGTGAGAGATCCGAGCTTGACACAGCCAATCATGAAGATTTAAAGCAATCGGCATTAATTATTCACAGGATTCAATATTATCCTCATTTATGGCCAGATCCTTCACGCCTTAAATGAATGGTCCAGATTGATATACATCAGGTCGTCGACACTTTGAGAATGGGTAATCATCCAAACCCTAATGATGCCCCCACTATTATAAATAGCAAGGTGTATTCCCTTGTGAAATAAACACAATCAGAAGAAGAGAGAAAAAGAGCTTCTCCCTAATAATCAGAGAGAATACACAGAGAAAAAGAGAAGTCAGAAGAGCAACTCGAGGAGAGCAAGAAGAGCATTTCTTCATCAACGCCAACCATCTCTTCACAAGAGCCAAGGTTGCATACCGATATCCAAGGAGTAAGGCAGGGCTGCCGTCGCCTTCCCGAGCCTCTATCGTCACCCCCCAGAATCTAAAATAAACAATTGTACTTAGATTGCTGTACCTAGGTTTTGTCCCTAGGCTTTCTTTGTACGAGCGAGTTTGTAACGTGAAGTAAAAGTCCGGTCCTCCGATAATGTTTGTTCTTTTATATTTCATGGCAAACACTAGTGTGGACTCGCAGGTTTGAACAAATAACTAATCCTCGCCCCTAGTGTGAACTCGCAGGTTAGTTCAAGCAATCAACCCTCGCCCCTAGTATGGACTCGCAGGTTGAGAAATATCAAAATCAAAAGCATCAGTTCAATTATAACCCACTCATCCTATAATACAGTATGACTCAGTCAAGATACAGGTGAGAACATATCCAACATGAACTATAATGGCAACCGAAAACCAAGACGATAACTCGACAACTATACTAGTATGCATAATATGAAAGAAAACTCATATCAACAATCAATCAAAGGAACTAGATAATGACATGTATCAAAGGAAAATAAACATAAGCATGTAAAAAAACTATAAAGAAGGATAATGTATACATGCCTAAGGTTGTGTACAAAGCGACAATATCCAGTAGCTCGAATTGTCTGATCAGTGAACCAATAAGAGGTCAAATCTTGCAAACGCCCTCAGATGTTGAAAAAACATTACGAACATTTTTAGATAAAAGAAATCATAATTTCTGATCAAAACGATATCCGCCGTTGGACCCGCTTTGTACCGAAAAGTGTGCCAGAGTCTATGGTCTCCAAAGTTATCAAAATATATGTCTCTGGGTCAGGTTTGATGATACAAACTCAACCGTATGTCAAAAGTTGGATTTCGCTGGGCCGTGCACAAATTTGCCTGTTGGATTTGGTCGCGGGCACGCCAAAATAGCATTTCAGTCGACCTTCTCAGAATCGGACCAAACGTGGAATACAGGACCAAAAAATGATACAGTCCTGTTGGCACAAGTTTTGTCTCGAAAGGATGAACGTGCACGAAGTTATGAACTAGTTTGCAAAGGGGCCGATACGGGATATCTCGACCGATACGCTTCAATTTTGTCACGCACAGACAACGAAATCGAGTTTCACACGTCGACAACCTCCATACGCATCTTTTGATGCTCATGGATTTTAACCAAATTGCCTGGTTTGTCGGGGTGCACGTTGTATCAGAGATTTTATTAAAATTTCTAGTTTAAAAATGGTTTTTTCCTAATCTTTGATAAATGTTTACTCGACACATGGTACATGAAAACAGAAACTAAAAAATTTGGAGTCCTACTAGTCATCTACAAGGCTATTTAAACCAAAATTTTAAACTGTTAATCGGTTGGCAGTAATTGGTCTTCCAACAGTTGTATCGGGTATACCTATAAACTATTTTTGAAGCAGTTTTTTGTCATACTTTGCACCGATTTCTTGGACTGGCCGTGCTATGATATTCAAATCCCCTTGGTGGGAATTCGAGAGGGTCATATAGGCTATACGTAAAATTTAATATAACGAGATTCGATTAACTGATGCGGATGAAATTGGGTTGAAAAGAGGGGTACCTGTCCACTTTTCCTGAAAATAAAGGATTTCTCTGTCCCTGCAGATTTTCGGCGACAACATCGACTATGGAGAACTCCTGATGGTGTAGTCCTTAGGGAGCATCAGGGACGCAATGGGTTGATCAAGAGAAAGTTTTTCTAGATTTTGAAAGAAAATTCCTATTGAGTTCATATATGTATCTATACATATATCCATCGATTTTTAGGACGAATTACCCATCCATTTAAATAAAAATTTAAACTGGATTTGGTACGATCCTAAGGAATAAGATCGGGATTACGTAGGAAAATATTTGGATAGAAGTGGTAGAGATTTGGTCGAGATTTAATCCCCGCGGTTTCCTTCTTCGCCTGATGTTCATGATTAGGTTTTCAAAGTGTTTTTATTTCGCGAGTCAATGACAACACGCGAGATAAACCCCATTCTCGCGAGAATATGAATATATAATATACTTAATAATACAATAACAAGAGTTGCCTTCTTTGTTGTTCTCTTCTTCTTTTAAAAACATAGTGAACAAAAACAATTCCTAATATCATACTCAAAACCAAAATATCAGTTTATACCATAATTTATAAATTACTATTATTAATATATATTTTTAACTCAAATTTCTAAAACAAAAAAAATATGCATCCACATACATGTGTACTCCAATAATTTAAATTAACTACTTTCTTATATTCATAACAAATACACATATATATGAAAAAATCATAGGCTTAACTAAATAACTATGTTAGAATAATATATAATTAAATAAAATCATATATTATTTTTAATCAGTTTTTAAACCATAATTTGAATTATACCATTTATCTTAGAAAATAACAAAAAAATTCTAAATAAAATGCCTAAATTATTATATAAAATATTTAATTTTTTTCAAGGAGTTTATATCCTACCCAACTTATTAAAAATTCATCCTCGAAATTAAAAACAAATTAATAATCTTAATATCTGAGGACAAAGATGCTACGAACGACAGAATGGTTAGGTATGTCAAACCATACCAAAATTTTTGAAATGATGGCAGAGATGTTCTACGATCGAACTCCCAGTTCGTCGTCCCTTCTAAGAGATAGGATGTATGAAGTTCACAGCTCTACCCAACTTATAGAAATTGGTTATTCGTGGAGGACGCATTTATAGGAATTCTAAAAAAAATCAAATTTTTAAGAAGGGGTACTTGGCCATTAGGCACATATCAGCCATGGTCTTTAGAGGAAGCCCAAGTATTACCTGTTTAACATTGCTCATATATTGGCCATGTTTCCATCGAGGAAGTATGAGAGGTTTTGGTCAAGCATAAGCAGAAACAAGTTGGTACAGAAGGACTCCATTCCTCGCATATCATAGGCTGCGAAGGGATATAGTTAAGAAAGTTAGGGAAGGAGGGTTAGGGAACCAAGAGGTGGGGACTCCATAATAGGTATAGGGACCCCTTTCATAAGGTTAGGTTTTGTGGTCCAAGTATAGACACATACATGACTAGGGTTAATCGGGTTTTTGGTGGTTCCTTATTTGCACATCAATATTTGATTGAATGAATCTAGGGTTTCAGTCTTTATTGGCTAGACAAAATCTCGTAAAATTTTAAACCATTCCTATTAGGTTAGGGCAACCTAGAACATGTTCTAACTCAGGTGGTTGAGCTAGTTCCTAGTTGGGCTAGTTAAATAGGTCCCATAAGTCGGAAGTTGCACCTTCCGTGACTTTTGTGTATAACTAGCACATGGGGCCTTACTTCAGTGGCACGCTAGTGGCATATTCATAGTGGAATTTGAGTAGATCACAATCATATTTGGGTCGAATATTTGAGTCGAGGTTGGATCTCTAATTGTAGTCGAAAAGTATATCGGTATTATGGTAAGGATTATAGCTAGCCTTTTTGACCTAAAAGTCACATCATAAAAATAGAGTATAAGGGGACGTATTTGAGTTGGACATTATATGTCAACATGAAGGTGGACTCGTCTAGGGCTTGCATATAAAATTTGTTGGGAGGTAACAACTAGTATTACGCTCCGAATATCAATGTCACGGTAAGGGACACCAAAAGATCTAATTAGAAAGTGGGTGTTCATGAGGCACTAATTTGTCATCCTAGTGGGAACCAATTTGTCCTAATCAATCGATAATTCTAGTAAATCCTAAAATTAAACTTCAGAATTTTCTTTCTTAAAATTAAACTAAGACACAGTTCTATGATTATTGAAGTTAGAAAATTCAAGTTATGATATCGTATCTTCACCTTTTGATTATAAAAAGATAATAATGATGCAATAGATAACTTGATACGGTCGATCAAGTTTGAAAGTAGTTCTCCGATTTCGAAAAGATGGAAAACGTTTGTGTATATATAGCTTTCATGCCCATATGTGGTATGGTAAAGTAAGAGGGTATTATGTGTCTATCTTCCCTCAAATATGGGCATTTGTTTTTCTGAATAAGTAAGCACGAAAAACAATAAAAAGTTCAAGGGAGAGGAAATCGAATGCAAATAGGGTTCCAAAAGCAATTGAATAATTCAAGAAGAGTTGTCAATAAAATTACGGATGAGATTCTAGAGGGCAAGTATATTTGTCGTCTGTATCTCAATCCACGTGGAATAATCATATGAAGAGCGAACCAGGTGCACTAAGGTTGATCAGAACATAATACACCGATTCTAATTAGACAATATGTTTGTGGGCGTCCCTAATAAACTTATGTCATGAACAAGCTCGATAAAGAATAAGCTTGCAAAACTATGCCATAATAGCGATGTTAGTCAAGCTAGTTCCAACATATATATATATATATATATATATATATATATATATATATATTATTATATATATATATATATATATATATATATATATATATATATATAAGTACGAGAGATAATGATGAAAGAAAATAATAATAGTTCAAGTTCCTTAAGATTCTAAGGCTTGTCCGATGTTTGTGCCAATACAATCGTACTACTGCCTTCTTGTCTAAGGCTTTGGTCGACTATATGAGTTAGGGATCTCTAGATAATCCTATTAGTGACATTCAATTATACTACCTTAATGGGTGGATGCTAGGTTGTGAGGCATTCTACCCAACTTATAAGAATTAAACTAGTAGTGTGATGGAGCAATGGAACATATCTTACCTAGTACAAGTCACCTTCCTAACCTCTATCAAGCACGAAGGAGAGGTAAGCATTTCGATAGAAGGGTCAAGCCAGATGCAAATGAAGGAGTCAAACGAGAGTTCGCAAATGAAATCAAGGATGTCAAGTATGTGGATGAGATCCTAGACTTAATCATATATGCAGGCCAGTTCGATACAGTAACGTAACCAAAACGGCTAACTCGACCTGCATGGGCCACCACAAAACATGTCATGATCCAGTTCTAAAATACGTAGGACTCGATACGTTGACATGCCCCGTACAATAAATATACGTAAGCTGTAAAATACAGTAAAACCATGACAACTATTCTCATCCACAAATTAAAGATAAAACTTTTAGAATCAAGTAAGAATTTTGTTATTTGTATATGATGTTGGGAGGAGACAAATCCACAACCATCTAATATGAGAAGTAATACATAAATAAAGAAATAATTTGGCGAGAGTAGCATGGAAGATCCAAAAGCAATACTCCTCAATGGAAAGGGAAGACCACGATCTTGGCTAGAGCACCTGCAAAAAGTCATAAAAATACACACCTGGAGAAATCACCAGGTCCTCAGAGGGACGTATAAAGATACATAATATACATGCCTGATATAAACAGAAAATGACTAAGAAACAATGAAAATGAATATGAGAACAACTACGCATAAATAAATTACTGGAAAGGAAACATGAACACATGTCAAAAAATCAAACGGATAATCAAACCCTCGCCCTAGTGTGGACTCGCAGGTTTGAACAATTTACTGACCCTCGCCTAGTGTGGACTCGATGGTTAGCTTCAAGGAATAAACCCTCGCTCCTAGTGTGGAGTCGCAGGTTTGAACAAATAACTAACCCTCGCCCCTAGTGTGGACTCGCGGGTTACTTCAAGCAATCAACCCTCGTCCCTAGTGTGGGCTCGCAGGTTGAGCAAAGTCAAAATCAAAAGTAGCAATTCAGTTATAACGCACTTATCCTAGACATGGTATGACTCAGTCAAGATACAGGTGAGAACATATCCAATATGAACTATAATGCCAACCGAAAACCAAGACGATATGTGAACGAGACAACTATACTAGTATGCATATTATGAAAGAAAACTCACATCAAAAATCAACCAAAGATACTAGATAATGACATGTATCAAAGGAAAAGAAACATAAGCATGTAAATAAACTTTAAAGAAAGACAAGGTATACTTGCCTGAGATTGTGAGCAAAGCGACAATATCCAGTAACTCGAATCGTCAGATCAACAAAGCAATAAGGTCAAATCCTGCAAGCGCCCTCGGATGCTGAAATAAACATCATGATTTTTGGTATAAAAAATGTCTAAAAATACCTACCCAAATGTCCAATTCTGGACACAAGGGCAAAATCATAATTTCGGATCAAAACGATGTCCGCCATTGGACCTACTTTGCACCGAAAAAAGTGCTAGAGCCTATGGTCTCTAAAGTTCTTAAACTATATGTTTACGAGTCCAGTTGGATAATACAAACCCAACCTTATGTCCAATTTTGGATTCTGGTGGACCGTGCAAAAATTTGCCTATTAGATTGGTATGGGCCTGCCAAAATAGCGTTTCGGTTGACTTTCTCAGAATCTGACCAAAATTGGCATACAGGGCAAAAAAATAATACGTTCCTTGGAACAAGTTTCATCTCGAGAGTACGAATGTGCACGAATTATGGGCTAGTTTGCAAAGGGGCCGATACGGGGTATCTCGACCGATACACTTCGATTTTGTCGCGCATAGACAACAAAATCGAGTTACGTCGACTCCCACATGTTGACAACCTCCATAGGCATCTTTAGATGCTCATGGGTTGTGACCATTGCCCGGTTTGTCAGGACGTACGTCCTATCGAAGATTTTATTTAAAATTGGTAGTTTAAAAACGGGTTTTTCCTAATCTTTGAGAACTGTTTATCGACACATGGTATATGAAAACATAAACTAAAAAAAGGTTTTGGAGTCCTTCTAGTCTTCTACAAGGCTATTTAAACCAACATTTTAAACTATTAATCGGTTGGCAGTAATTGGTTGGTCTTCCAACAGGTGTATCGGGACTGCCTATAAACTATTTCTGTAGCAGTTTTTCATCGTACTTTGCACCAATTTCTTGGATTGGTCGTCCAATCATATTCAAGTCCCCTTGGTGGCAATTCGAGAGGGTCATATAGGCTATACGTAGAATTTAATATATCGAGATTCGATTAACTTATACGGATGAAATTGGGTTGCAAAGAGGGGTACCTGTCTGCTTCCCTGAAAATAAAGGATTTCTCTATCCCTATTTTTTCGACGACAACAGCGACTGTGGAGAGCACCCAGTGGTTGCGCGTGGCTGGGAGGCGCATGTAGTCCTTGGGGAGCGTCGGGACGCAATGGGTTGATCACGAGAAAGTTTTTCTCAATTTTGAAAGAAAATTCCTATTGAGTTCATACATGTATCTATACATATATCTACCAATTTTAGGATGAATTATCTGTCAATTTAAATCAAAATTTAAACTAGATTTGGTATGATGCTATACAAAAGGATCGGGATTAAGTAGGAAAAGATTTGATAGAAACGGTGGAGAATTGGTCGAGATTCAATCTCCGCAGTTTCCTTCTTCACCTGATGTTCTTGATTGGGTTTTCAAAGGGTTTTGTTTTGCGAGTTAATGAAAACTTGCGAGATAAACCCTATTCTTGTGAGAATATAAATATATAATATATACTTAAGAATACAGTAATAAGAGTTACCTTCTTTGTTGTTCTCTTCTTCTTTTAAAAAAAATTAAACAAAAAGAATTCCTAATATCAATCTCAGAAACCAAAATATCAGTTTATACCATATTCTATAAATTATTATTATTAATATATTTTTTAACTCAAAATTTCTAAACCACACAAAAATATATACCACATACATTGTATTGCAAAATTTTAAAATAACTACTTTCTTATATTCATAACAAGTACACATATATGAAAATAATAATAGATTTAACTAAATAACTATGTTAGAATAAATATAATTAACTAAAATCATATAAAAATATTTCTAATCAGTTTGTAAAACCATAATTTGAATTATACAATTTATCTTAGAAATGGAAAAATTCTTCTAAATAAAATGCCTAAATTGTATATAAAAAGTATTTTTTAAGAACTTTCAGGGGGTTTATAAATCCTGTGTCATAACGTGTCATGGTTGGATCCATCGTATCAGTCGGGAGCAGGGAGTATTAGTGTAGATATGTGGTCAATACCCTATTGTCCATGTCTAGTTACTTGTGAGTGTTAATCATACACCTCACGTACGATTAACCAGGTTATAAAATCTTGTGCAAGTTTCTAAGCTAGCCATATGTCGAAGCTACTACTCACTCACATAGTTAGTATATATTCTTGATCTTATGTATGATACATCATGTTAACTTGCTCTTGTACTTATTTATAGTTTTACACATGCCTTGTTTATTATGTACATATTATTTTATCTTGTATATTTCCCTATTTATTATTATAGTCTTTATCATTTAATGGGAACTGTTGTTACTGGTGTGCTCTTTCCAATCCTGACTAGATAACTATTTTTAGGTAATGTTATGCCCCACACTTCACGATGACAGATTTCGATGTTCTTTTGATCATGAGTTGACCTTTGGAGAGCTCTAGGCCATATCTTTATCTAGATTTATGTCCTGTTCATCGAATATGTCTCCAATACATTTCTTGATTACGATTTGAGAACAGGTTGATTTAGTGGATTATATAACTGTTGAGATGTTTTGCTGGATACTTGACAGCGTTCTACCGTCGATGTTGCGTGTAGGCTGGGCGTGGCCCACGTACTCGTGCCGAATATCCGGGCACGGGTCATGACATATTTTTATGTGGCCCATGCAGGTCAATCTTTGTAACTAGTGCAAAGTCGTTGTAGTACTTAGCTTAGCCGTACCACTGCGAGCCTGTCCTAGGTTAAGGAATTTTGAGTCAGAGAATATTTTAGGAGGTTTGGTACTCAATCACATATTAGGATCTCTTGAAAGATTCTAAGGATGACCCCTCAGAATCTTACTTCAAAACTCCGTTGAGCCTATTTTTACTTGCTTTTGCTTATCAGACTTTTTAATACCTGTTATTGTCGAGCCGATTCTTGCATAGAGATGAATTTTATGGACCTTAGAAGGAACAATGAGTAGAAATGAACACATAACCATGAGGGTTGAGAATTATTTTAGGCTAAATTCTAAAAAATTGAATTTTGACTAAGATATTACAATTGGGGCTTTAAGGTTTGTTGAAATATGTTTGAGAAATAAACGGAAAGCCACAAAGGAACCCAGAGAAACATAACACGGATTGCATGAACAAAATACAAATTTTTATAGATGTATTATAATTTTGACAATTGAGGGGATAGTATGGTATGGACTTTTGACAAGTGGATTTATAAAAGAGAAGTTCTATTGACTTACAGTGGTAAGGGCTATTGAGATAGATATTAAATAGTCTTTATTGCTCGAGTAGCCAAGAAAGTGGCTCTAGATACGAATATCCCACAAGGAAGGAATTCCAATTTTTTTAAGAAATCCTTGATACAAAAATGGTAGAAGGGTTGGTATAGATTTCTAGGAGTTATAACTGAGAATTGGATTAGGGATAATTGAGGGTTATCGTTTATTTGGAAAAAAAATTGCAAAGCAAGAGGACCATACAAGACGCGGGACCAATTATAACACAAGGAATTTTATAAATAATTATGGAAGGATGATTCGACAAGAAATCTTAAACCTTATGAACAATATTAGATGTTGCTTGTTTCCATGATCTCATTACTAGGAATTTCAAAAACATGGGGTTAACAATAGTGAAAGATAAGAGTGAAGAATTTTTGATATTAGAAGACTGGAAAATTTAGACATAAAAGTCTAGAAGAATCTATGTGGATACCAATTGGATAAAGAATGTTAGGGAAGAAGATTAGGCTACAAATCCATCAGTAGTAGATAATTAATGACTTGGAGTCACAAAGAGGGTTTGGTAAGAGATGTTTATTAAGACCAAAGTGAACAACTTAGAGGTTTAAAATCTGATTGTTGAATATGGGCAAATGTAAGAAAAGGAAAGACAACAGCTTCGCTATGATAGAGGAGTGTAAGAGCAAATTCCTAATCTCATTTTCTTCGAATTGTTATTTCTGTCCTACTTACATCCATCAAAACTACCTCATATCTAAACCGTAGCTACACTTTTATCAATTTTATCTATCTTGAATTTCATTCTCTTTACTTGGGAAAGGCTAAGGAATACCTAATCATCTCGCTTAGGAAGGACAAAAATTATCATGGGGTGATCCTGATAGGAAAACAATATTGGGCATGGAGATAGAATTTGTGGAAGGAGGATATGACTGAGATTGGTAAGAAAAAAATTAGATTGGTAGTATCGATTTGGACATGATTAAACTCAGAGAACTATTTAGAGTATGGGAACGTAGAAGGAAATAAATAAAGAACAACGGTGGAGGATACATAAGATGGTAAGAAATATAAATATACCAGAGGGGTAATCATAAAACTAATAAGGATCTTCAAGGACGACTTAATTTTGAGAGCGTAGATGTTTTTGCTACTGATTCTTGAGATATTTTATTATCGAAAGGCTAGGATACTAAATTTTGGAATCCAAAGTAGATGGAAGAAGAGATTATAACGACATACGGAGATAGTACAAAATTGAGTAAAGGATTAGTAGGAGAATGACTAAGAACTGTAGAACAGGGAATTTTTGAATTACAAAGAATTAGGAAACTTTTGTGGGACTTCAATTTTTTTTTAAAAAGAGAATAATATTTGAAGGTATGAGGTTGAAGGAAACGTGAAGGTTAAATTTTATATGACAGTGGCATTATATCTAAGTAATACGAGGGGTATAAATTTGAACAATATTTAAGGATTTCATGAACCCTGATTCAGGGATTTCGGATTCAAATTAAAGACAAGGTGAAGAACTGGGACTTTTCAAGAGGATTAAGTTGATAATGGAGGTAAAAGAATTGAGAGTTATAACAAGAGTATATTTTATGAGTGGTGCCTCTGGAGTAAAGGTCCATCCTATAGTAGTTATAGGAGAGTTTGATCTTCATGATTAAATGTTGTGATTTTGGTAGCGATAAATATGACATTGTGAGAGAAAGGTATGATTGGAAAAAGACGATTGGATAACCTATGCAGTAGTTGAAGTAGAGGGAGATGATTACTTGACTCTCCTTCTAAAAAATCCTATCTTTTGACTTTCCTATCCTAGTTAGAGATTGATTTTTTTTCCTATCCTTGAATCATTCCTTAAACTTCAATATCACTCATTTTGAGCCACTTGATCACGACCAATCAATTTTGATTATCTTTATCGCGCTAAGGATCTTGATTCTTGACTATACTCAACGATTTTCACCTTGATCGTGCTTAGACTTCAATCCTATTCTTGCTCATCACTAAAACTTCTAAAAAATTTTAGTAATATCAGAGGTATGTTTTAATCATGATTAGAATTATTGCTAATCTTGATTATGTCTATATTTTATGGTTAGTCATGCCTAGATGACCTTGCATGACTAGATGACTTTAATTCTAATGACCATGATATGTATTAATCTTCTCCCTAAATTGTGCCTAAAATTTTAATCTTCGATCATGACTATATGATTTGATTACAAACTTAATCGTGCCAGAATTTGGATTTTGATCATGTTGAACAATTTTTGTTCATGATTAGATTTTGATTCTATAGTTTCCCGTGCTAATGATTCATTCCTAAATCATGCCTAGATCTTAATTTTTCTAACGTCATCCTAGATCGTGCCAAGTAGATTTGAATCATTTTCAAATTCTTAATCACGTCCTAGCTTTGATCGTTATTCACGACTTAATTAATCTTGTTCAAGAGATTTTCGAGCATGCTTATTAGACTTTAATTTTGAATCTTTATCCTGCCGCCAAATTTTTATCCTTGGTCATACCAAGTCTTGGTTTTGATCATGCTTGTGCGACTTTAATGATCTTATCGATCCTAGTTTCTATCCTTCGTGCTATACTCAAATTTGATTCTACCATGATCATAACTAAAAATATATTGGTTCTATTAGTCATGACTTGAGTCGTGCCTAATTAACTAGAATTTCCATTCTAAGTCATGCCTAATCAGTTCGACCATACTTCGACCATATCTTTGATCGTGCTAATATGACTAGTCGTGCGTAAGAAATTTTGATTTCATTATTCTTGATCGTGCTAAAATAATCATTCTTCATGATCGTACCTAAAATTCTGACTATATCTTCATCATATCTGAACCTTTGGTTGACCACGTCGATCTTAAATTTTGAGGACAAATTTTCTTTGAGGATGGTAGATTTATAACCACCTTGAACCTAATTCTAGAATTTTTTGAATTTTTTAAAATTTATTTTCTTTCAAAATTTTCCAAAATCTTCAAAATTATAAATTATGATTATTGTACTTAGTTATATGAAAAATATTTTTACAAAACATGATATGTTATAGATTTTATATTCATGGGTATCGGTTATTGGTTATGAAAACAGTTTTATGAGATTTCTATAGTTTTGGACTTATATAGCATAATAAATAAAACTACTTATTTTGAATTCCTCAAATAATATGGATTAGATTCATATATAAAAATTCATTAAAAATTTATATGAGCCATTGGGCCTAAAAGACTTCAACTGGTTTGGGGCCTAAAGGCCCGAAGAATGATAAGTATTACATTTAAAAAAAAAATTATTTTGTATATGACTTGAGCTCATTAAATATCCTAAAATATATGATATTCTAGGCCATGATCATTTTTACATAAAAGTACTTTGGGTTTTGTAACTGACTATTTTCAAAAATAAGGGTAAATTTGTCATTTTTATATTCTAATATTTTGTGAATATTTATTTATTAGTATTATATTTTTGGGGATTATTTAGTCGGGTTAGAGAATAGTCTAGTTTTGACTTATGGTAGTGGCCCGGTTAGCTTAGACTATAGTCAGACCTCAAGGATTAGCTAGGCATGGCCCACAAACTCAACTCATTTGGCTAGTGCATTTAGACTAATCCCACGTGACCATTTAGTTTATTTAAGATTTGAACTTTGACCAATTTGACCCCAATTTCTTGCATGACTTAAATTAACCAATGGGGACATATTATGGGCTAACTAGTCATTTCCCCATGGCCGAAACCTAACTTAAATGGCCGGCCAAGATGGGAGGGTTTTCATCTCCTTCTCATTCACAAGTAGCCTCCATTCCCAATTTGGTGTTCTTCCCCAACTTGAGAGCAAACCCCTTTGATTTCTCCCTCAAATCCACTCATTCTTCCACCAAATCCTCTCATTCTCACAAGAAAAAGAGCCTACAAGGATTGTGGAGCCAAGAGCAAGGAGGGGAGTCATTTCCTAGAAGGGTTCGTGTCGGGTTCGTGTTCTTTGGTTGTTCATTGGGAAACCACTCCCAATAGGTATCTTTCTCTCTCTAAACTCTCCATTCTATACATATAAGTGGTTTTTGTAAGCCCAATGATTATATCATATTTTTGAATATGGCTAATCAATTAAGTTTAACATAATACCATCACTAATATTCATGTAATCATTATTATGTCGCTACTTAAACTTAGCATTGTCCTTATGTTAGTATTGTCCTAAATGTTCTATATCATATTGCTCTGCTTGTATCATATTGGTTTCGTTTGTCTAACATGTATTTGTAGACATGCTGTAAGCATGATCAAGCTTTGTCAAAACAAGACATACAATAGAGAATTATTGATGGGCCAAAGACGGTGTTATACAAGAAGATTTCTCTGAACCGTCTAACGACTATCCGGGGCCTCGCATCGGGGGTTCCGCTGTCCGGTCAGCGGACAGGGTCGAGGGAGCAGTGCCCCCCGTCAGGGGTTCGGGATGAAGCCCAGAAAGGTTTTCATATTTCCAGATCTGTTTTAGACGACGCCGTCAAGTGAAAAAGGATCTTCAAGTCTGCTCAAATATTTGAAGAAATGCGTCATAAAGGGCTCTTAGTTTTCCTATTTCATCAATGTATTTTTTCATATTTATTGAGTCTAGGAATACGATATACACTGCATCGTACTGGCAAATAGGCTACCCAAGAAACGTTTTCAAAATATTTATTTTTGAAAACAAGCCCACTTACAAAAGCCCAAACTACTTCCTAACTGCCTGACTTTTCAAAAAGCCCAAAAACTAATTTGCAAAAACCCTGACAGAACTCCAACAGAATTCGGACAGAGTTCGGCCCGAATTCGGCCAGAGTTCGGTTGATGAATGTTGTTTTTGAACTTGGTCTCCCTGCAGTTACGGATCCCAACGAGATTTTCTCATAGAGTTCTGCCCAATTCTGCCCGAATTCTGCCTTTGGAAAAACTATAAATAGAGAAGGATTTCGATCATTTCAACTCACTCATTCACTTTCATATCTCTTCTCTATAAGCCTACTACTTCTTCCAAAGTATTATGAGCTATTCATTTTAAATCCCAAGCCAGTTACAATCCTCTAGTCGATTTACCAATGCGGTACGGTCTAGAAGTTTCAGAGTGATTGTAATCAGAGGCTTGACTGAAGGTACACACTTCACAATTGAAGTTGTCGAGTACTTCGGATCAAAGCTCGCGTTGTAGAAGTTACAACTTCGGATGAAAACTTGTGGTGATTTTCATAGTGGATTCAACTGGAAGCTAGAGTTCTTCGACTGGACGAGTCCTCACAAGAGAGAAACCAGTATACATCCTTGTGTTTGCATTTGCTCTCTCTCTTTTTATTTACATATCTGTGATATATATCTGTGATCTTGTTACTAACATTTTTAAATAGCTAATTTCGCTGCCTACTCTATTCACCCCCCTCTAGAGTATTGCGCTTTACAATCGTTCCTACAATCGGTCCTACAATTGGTATCTGAGCCGGTGCTACATCAAGAGGTATTATATTCTGATCCAATTGCTCCTACAATTGGTATCAGAGCCAGTACTGCAACTAGAGGTAATATATTTTGATCCCAATTGTTCCAATTGGTATCAGAGGGTTATACAGGTAAAGCAAGGTAATATTGTTATTATATAACTGCTGTTACATAGATCACTATATCACATATGGCAAGTATGTACTTCACAGCTGAAGAGCAATCTCAAATAGACTCCCACTATTTGATGGAACAAACTATAGTTATTGGAAAACACGATGGGCTTCTACTTGAAGTCTCTAGATTTTGACTTATGGTCAATTTCTGTCAATGGCTACAAAAAGCCTACTATCACTTCTATTCTCACATCTCTATAATCAATAAGCCTTATTATAGTTACACGGAGGAATAGAAGAAGTTAGCTAGCCTTGATGCAAAAGCTATGCATATTTTATTGTGCTGTAGACACAAATGTATTTAATCTTATTAATACTTGCACAACATCTCATAAAATTTGGAAAGTTCTTGAAGCTACTTATGAGTGCAGGTATGAAAGCAAAGCTAGCAACTCCAGAGAGAAGGATAGTCTTCTTAATGATGCAAATATGTACATGACAAAATTGGGATTTGAGGTACAATACAATCTATACGAAGAAGAGCTTGTATATGACAACTGCAAGAAGGTAGGCCACATCCAAGAAGATTGTAATACTACAAGAAAGGAGAG
This sequence comes from Iris pallida, assembly GCA_029216955.1. NCBI lineage: Eukaryota > Viridiplantae > Streptophyta > Magnoliopsida > Asparagales > Iridaceae > Iris > Iris pallida. Next base: position 10,135 of record JANAVB010013653.1, on the reverse strand, counting down.
TCAATACGAACAATCAAATGAAGGAAGATTATCGTCTCACAAGTACGCTAGCATGAGCATATGGTGTGAAAGCGAAGCAAGCGATTCCACAGAAGAAGAGAGACCTCATCAAGCTGCAAATTTATGCTCAATGGCATTATCTAACGAGGTACAAAGTAATTCTTTTTCTGAAGATAGTGAATTTTCTTATGATGATTTATCTGATGCTTTCAGTGATCTGTTAGAAGAACACAAGAAAGTATAAAATAAATATAAGCAAGCTAGAAAGGATATTCAATCCTATATGCATGAGAATGAAAAGTTTACTTGCTTATTGAATGATGCTAGAAATAGTTCTCCTTCTGAAATTCTACTGAGATTTCCACAGTGAAGTTTAGATTGTATGAGACACTTGATTGCATTGAGAAAAACACTCAAGAAAATGCTAAACTTAAGGAGGAATTAGAAGAGAAAGAAGAAGTATTTTATTGCTTCATGTAGAATTGATGCTCTCTCTGCTAAGTATGATGAGATCTGTGCTAAATCTAAAAAGTTAGAGATTAGACTGGGAAAGCAGGTAGTACAACCTACGACTCAGTCTAACACAAAGACACTTAGCACATCACAAAGTCACACACGTTAGATCTTTTACTAAGGAAGCAAGCAAAGCCAAAGCTTCACATAACCATGCTTTCTATTACAAGTATCCATGCACATCATATCACACTACTGCACATTCTCATACTACTACACATAGTACTAATATTAATTCTTTCTGTCATTATTGTGGTATGAATGGACATGTTTCTAATCATTGTCAGATTAGAAAACTAGTTGATATGAACTTGTGCAAATGGGTTCCCAAAGCTAACAAATGTGGATCCAAGGATTGGATACCAAAGTCTTCACCTAATATTGCAGGTGAAGCTTCTCATATCAAATAGAACCATGGAAAATGTTGGTGATTGCAAAGCTACAAAGGTCATCTTCCATGCAATTGCACCAACAGAAGTGTGGTCACTAGAACCACTTCGGTAACATGCTTTCTAAATAGTTCTTAATATCTAGCATGTTCTTTTTGATGTCTTGATATTAGATTTCATTGATATCTTTTAAATTGTTTATTGTTTGAATCAATGTGAGACACAATCCTAGCTTGACTAGTTGTTTAGCTTAAATGATTAGTTCACACTAAATAGTCTTTTACTCACTTTTTACTAATGTGACACATTTGTCTATGTATGCTATTTACTCTTAATCTTTATTCTTGAAGCATGCATAGGAGCTTAATTTTGTTTTGGTAAATATTTTTTTTGACTCTTCGTCTTTAATATTATTTTTAATGGTCACTTCTTATCGATTTGTCTATAACATGTCACATTTACTTTGATCAGTATTTTTGAGTATGTATGTTTAGCACAAGTCTTCTATTTGCTTGAAAAATATATACATATAATTTTATTTTAACCTTGTGCTTGCATAATATACTTCACTATTGATTCTCATATTTTATTTTGATTACCTTATTATGAATCAATTAAATCTTTGTCTGACAAAGCATATTTATGCATGTTTATTGATCTTGTGATTTTTTTATGCTTGTTAATGATACATGAATAATTCATTGTCATTCATATATTGCTGATACGTTTCTTATATTTTGTATAAATATCTTTATGGGATATATGAGTTAAGTTCAAGTTCTATATTATATTATTTTGAAAAGTAGTTTCAAACTTGTACTTATCTCATACTTTAGCTATTGATTACTTTGGACAAATTTATGTTCTTATCCTTATTAGCTTCTTCCTTAAAGCCTCTTTTTCTTGGCTTTTTGGTTGACATTTTTGGATTCATGATATTTTTTAATATCTTGATCTTGATAAACCATTCTTTGGTACTTATTTTATATTTAGAGATTCTGGATTTCGACGATGTTCGATGATGCTGCATATATTCTTTTGAATCTAAGTTCTTAAGAGTAGAAATCATTTTGGGAACAAGCCGAAAGGGTCCTTCTGTCGTACAGGTGTAAATAGCCTGAAACGACACGGTGCACTAGTCTTCGAACTTCCGCTAGCTGGGAACCGACCCTACAGCTAACCCGAAGTGATCAATACTTTATAGACTTAAGATTTATTAAGATGTACTTGCAACTATCGTCTAGTTCTGGATCCAAGGTACTGAACACCAGTCCCCTAGGTTCCATAATACATCAACGTATCTAGGTCTTATATTTTGGTTTATAAATATTTTATATTTTATTGTTACCCAATGATTTAGTAGCACATATGGATAAATGTAATTCATACATCTTATGTTATATGCTACATTGTTCTAAGATTTTTTTAAGTCCATAGAATATAATTGATTTCATATTGCACTAATTCTTCTTAAATCCTCGGTTATTAAAGAAGAGATTTATTTTGGGTACAAGCCTACAAAGGGTCTGTCTGTCACCACGACTACGGTCGAAGCGAAGCGGTATTTAAGTGTTCCTCGGTGAACCTATGTTAGCTGGGACAGTACCTCTACAGCTAATCCAAGATTGATCAACGCTTTATAAACTAAATATTTATTGAGATCTAGTTGCAATTGTTATCTGATGGTTTTTAAATTTTAGATTTGATGGATAATATTTTCTCTTTATATTTTCAAAAAAGATAGCATATGTTGATCTATCTTGTCGATTGTGAGATTCTATAGCATAGATCAATTTATGTCATCTTTTGACTTATACGATTATTCATCATGCTAATTTGAAATATCTTTTGATTGTTTTATTTTTAAATGTTCATTTAATGGATATTTCTTCTTTTGTCTAAAGATGATTGTTTTTCGTATTCCTAACTACTCATTGAATATTATGGTATTGTGATTTCATCTTTAGCTTGTGTAATATTCGTAATATTAATGATTTTAAGCTTTATATTATTATCTTTTTATTCAAGTTACTTACTGTCTATAACAGTAATTCTTTGCGGGGAGAAGTCATGCAAATTGAATCTCTCCCTCAAAGCGTTTCTTTTCTTTAAACCTTACGGTTGTCAGGTGGACACTGTGCTAAGGCTTTAAAAGGGAAGAAATGAACTTTTATAAGAAGACCTAATATTTTGAATTAGTTTTCTACTTTGGAAAATATGTCTCTGAATTTTATTTTAAAATTTTGTCAATATTATTATTTTTGGATATAGCCATGTAAAGGTGAATCAGTTAATTGTTTCAAATCAATTATCCCCTTGACATTCTATATATCTAGAATACACTTTTCTTTGAACATTTATCTAGTTATATTTATTTGTTCAAATGGATTTATTTATGATTTTTTGGATTCTTTTGTTGAAATTGTTTTCGTGATTCGAATCGCCAGCTTTAAGTCTGAGGACTAAATGGACGCATTCGAACATTTATTAAGACAATTTTTCTAATAAATTCTATACTTTTGAAAAATCTTTTTGATTTCTTTTTGATTTATTGAATCTGTCCGGTACTCAAATGTTATTATTAAAGACAGTTTTCAAAATCTTTTATGTCTTGAAATATTTCTTTTATATATATATTGGAGATATATTTTGTTTGTTCGTCTTTAAGCATTTATTGGATTTTTTCTTGCCTAAAGATGATATTTGTTTTGAGTTTGGAATTTTATATGCATTTGATCAAAGGAAAGAAAAGATGCATATCTTGGAAATCCCTTAGATCTTGTGATTATTTATTTTATCTATTTTATGCATATAAATTATTTTTGAACTATATACGCATATTTTAAGGGGGGGCAAACTAATTGTTTCAATTATTTTATGCCCTTAATATGTGGTATACCTAGTTCATCATGGACATATATTCTTTTACTTAAAATATTTTGTTGAATTGTTCATGATATTTGGATTTGTATTGAGTTTATGAGAGAATATATGATTTTAAATATTTATTTTTAATTCTCTCATTTTTTTGTTTCTAAAAGTTATCCTGCCAAAAGTAATTTAATTTATTGATAATCCTTTTGAGTTTAAACTGATTTGACATTTCTTATTGAGAGTTTATCTCAAAGTTCATGATTATCTATATTTAGACTGATCATACTTTGCGGGGGAGCATTCAAGTCGACTGGATTTCTCCTTCTCAAGTATTTTGTCTTCATTACCTTCATTTTTATCTAATGGATATTCATATTTCATGCTAAGGTAATTGAATTCAAATGCATGAACTTTGGTATAGATTTTGCATAGATTCTACTATACTTATTTTGATCTCTTTTCGATGATTATACTCTTTATGGAATTGATTCACTAATTTGTATGGGCAAATTATGAATCATATTTATTTGTGATCATTGTTAAAGTCTCATTATATTTTTTTATAATAGATCTGCGAATTTCTATCCTCGTGATTTATTTATGACCAATGATTGATTCCTACTATTTGATAAATTCCTTTTTGGTCAAACGACTTTAAAACATATTTTATTTTTGGATTTCTAGTTGGTAAACTATGTGTTACTTGATTTCAATATTTTTTTTAAGTTCAACCAACTATGTTGTGTTTTGACAACTTTTTATTCTTTAGTTATGTATTTTATGTAATTTTCTAATCTTGTCATTTCACTGTTTTCCTAATCCTTGATCATGATTTGCTTTCCTCATTTACTTATGCTTGAGATCATCTTAGCTTTAATTACGGGGGAGCTTTTTTTTTATCATGTCAAAGGGGGAGAAATAAGTTTAAAGGGGGAGAAATAAGTTTAAGTTAGTACAAATAAGTTTAAGTTAGTATACAATATTCTAGTATTATGTGTTTGTTAGTGATGCATGCATCTATTGCATATATATTAAACTTAAAGGATTTGCCATAATCAAAAAGGGAAAGATTGTTAGCCCAATGATTATATCATGTTTTTGAATATGGCTAATCAATTAAGTTTAACATAATACCATCACTAATATTCATGTAATCACTATTATATCGCTACTTAAACTTAGCATTGTCCTTATGTTAGCATTGTCCTAAATATTCTATATCATATTGCTCTGCTTGTATCATATTGGTTTCGTTTGTCTAACATGTATTTGTAGACATGCTGTAAGCATGATCAAGCTTTGTCAAACCATGTCACTCTCCGTTCCCAGAATGCGTATTTTAATATGTATATTGCCTGAATGTATTTATTTAGCATTTATCATGTAGTATCCTGTATTTAAATTCTTAATAACTTCATGTTAATTAATTATCTGCATTTTATTTTCCGCACTTTATTTTTCTACAATTCTATTATCTGCTCTTTAAATTTTCAAGTTAATTAATTAGCTGCTCTTTAATTTTCATGTTAATTTATTTCCTGCAATTTTATTTCTATATTTCTTCCTGTAATTTTATTACCTGCATTTTATTTCCTACTTTAGTCTTACTTTCGGGTTAGCCTTGTTGGACCCGTGCAACCCGATCCATTGGACCCATTGGACCCGGCCCAACTCCCACCTACCACCCCTTTCATATTTAAAGCCACCCTCACCATTCTCTCTCCTCATTACTCATTCTCACCATTACTCCTCTTCTTCTTCTTCATTACTCTCTCCACCTACCAAACCGTAGGCAAGTGCCAACTTGCTTCTTGATGGATCCCCATTATTATTGTTCCATCATCCTCCTTATTTGATTCTAAGTCTCTTTAGTACTTAGCATTTTCAATTTCCATGGCTAATTTGTTGTAGATCTAAGTTTGTTACATTTTCGGGTTTCTTAGGTTTTGATCTAGTAAACTTTGATATCTTCAAGTTTTGATGGTTCCATGTTGTAGAGAATTTTGTTCTACACAATTTTGACCTAAGGAAGTTCGAATTTGGACTCTGGATGAAGGTTTTATGGGACTTTGAAGCTTGGGTTCATGGTGTTCTTCTTCTCTGAAACTTGGAGAAGAAGAACAGTACTTGACTTGACCGCATGAATAAATCATGCGGCAAGTGATTCCCAGCCGCATGGACTTTCCCCACTTAACCGCATATGCGCCCTCGTCTTTCTTAACCGCATGAACTTGTACTCCTTCTCCTGGCCGCATGGGCTTGACTTGGCCGCATGACACTTCATGCGGCAAGTAACTCAGCCGCATGGGACTCTCAGCCACATAGGACTGAATCCCTTTCTTGACCGCATGGACTTCTCTCCTAAACCCAGCCGCATGAACCAGACTCACTCGCTGGCCGCATGAGGTCCTGAACCTTCAACCGTATGGACTCATTTACCGCCAGCCGCATAAGCAATCTCCTTGACCAGGCCGCATGGGGTTCGACTTGGTTGAACCGCATGGACTCATTTACCGCCAGCCGCATGGAACATCCCTTCCGCTTGCCGCATGGGAGCTAGTCCCACTCCCCAGCCGCATAGGTTCCCGTATTTTCAGCCGCATGTGCCTCTGCCCACTGAGCCGCATAAACCCGACTCCTTTCCTTGCCGCATAAGATCCATCCTGGCCGCACTAGACTTAGCCGCATGACTATTCTATAGCCCTGAATATTGATATTTTATTAGATATTTTATGTCCATTTTATATCCTTACGCCTTTTGTCCTGAACTTGGTAAATTACGATTTGATTGACACGATTGAAATGAATTTTTATTTCCCAAATTTGGCAGTAATTAACATTGATTGATTAATAATTGATCATGCCTTGTCACCATTGATAATAATTGTTAGCTTGACTAAAATTGATCATGCGTTCCTAGTTGGAACTAAAGAGGCTGGCTAGTCGTCTTATTGAATCGAATGAATGAGACACGTTCATGAAATAAACTATTGTAATCGACTGGCTGATCTCGAATATTGACATACAGGCACATGCAGGCTTCAAATTATTTATTTAATTATTTAGTTATTTTTCTACGAAAACAGCATGTGTACTTTATGGTCAAGGCATGATTACAGTGGTTAGATTTGATTGTTGCATTATGCTATGTAAAACCTGCAACCTAACCGTACTGGTATCGTTGTAGAGTTGTGCATATCGTACCCCGTACGAAAGTACTCATTTGAATGACCATGATCCACGGCATGGGATTTCACTCAACGTAGGGACTATTAAGTTAAATAAAATAATGATTGCATGGAGAGAATAGCTTCCCGAATTCTTACATGGCAGCCTCCTTGGAACGAGTAGTACCCGACGGGCCGGCTGGTTCCCACAGGTACTGTAAATCTGCCACACGGGCAGGGAACAGTATCTGCCTTTATTATTATTGTATATTGTATATTGACGAGCGTCCTGCTAGGACTCGTCTAATTCATGCATGGGCCAATTGATTGACTGGATAGACTAGCCTTGCTTGCACATAGTAAGAACTGAGGAATCCCTAATTGCATTATTCCAGGATAACTTGGAACTCATAATAGCAAGTCGTAGGAGTTGATTGGCCGTTCAAGATGATTTGTTTGTGCACTATACTCTGTTACCTAACTGGGATGATCAGAATGTCAGGACATGACGGGCCAACTTCTGTCCTTGTTTGGTTGGGAGGTTGGTTCGAAGTGTCTTGATGTAATGTGAGTCCTAGTAGCAAGCAGAGATCTATTATTATATTCTCTTACTTACTGGTTTAGTCCTTCATATCGTCCTCCCTTGTGGTACTTGCTATTAGAGGTCTAACCTCTCTGGTTTTGCATGGCCAGATTTAGAGCCAGTCCCCGAGGGTCCAGCTTACTTCTACCTCCAAGATGGTCAACACTAGAAGGATGATCGCAGGAGGACTCGAGTGGGTTTTCTTACTTCCCCGCTCGTTTTGTTAGAATACTTTATACCTTGCCGTTTGGCACCGACATGTTAGTCGGATTGTCTTGTACTTACTTTTACATAATTGTAACTAAAGTCAGACTGCAGCTGATAACAATTGTGTATACCTTACTACATCATCTGGCTATGTTTTGTAAAGCCAGATGTCAAGAACATTTTGACAAAGCGTTTGGGATGCCTTACTGCTTTATCTTACATGTTCTCTATTTCTGTTCCTTGTTTGAATGATTGAGACAATAGATGTGAAGTGACCATAGTAGGACTTTTATGTAGTATGCACCCCCTCGTCTGGTTAGACAGCATTGATCGTATTATACGGTATTCATCTACCCGTAATACGTAGCTGGCTGAGTCATCCCCCCGCTCTCCAGTATTCTGGTTCTGGGGCGTGACAAGGTTTTAGTGGTGGCCCATGCAGGTCTGATTTCAGACTGGTGGGGTGTTTAATAGGATGTCTCAATCACACATGTTTCCCCTTGATCTCATGATTCGTCAATTCTCAACTCTAGCTTGACATTCCAGTATTCTTGACTTCATTGATCCTTCATGTCTGGTCGTTTGATTGTTCTCTTGTCCCTTTTCTTAGGGGCACCTCGTCCGCACCTGTCAGAGCTGGATAGCAACATAGGCAACCTGACCAAGTTGGTCAGCAACAAGAGCCGGTACTAACTCAAGAGGCTACCCAAGAAGAAGTGATAGTGGAAGCAGCAGCTGGATCGCAGTATCCAGATGTTCCACCCCCACCAACAGTTCCACCTACCCAAGTGGACACACTAGCCTTCTAGAGATCATGAGAGGGATGATGGCCACTCAGCAACACCAGATGTTAGCCCAGCAGCGCATGCACGCTCAGTTGCAGGAGTAGAATGTACTACTCAACCAAGGATTATAGACGGCATTAGAAAGAGGGGCGAGGCCAGATTCAGGAGTGACAGCCCGATTTTGCAAGTACACCCCCGCCGTTTCGAAGGCACGGAGGACACCATCTCAGCAGATGCATGGCTTAAGGATATCGAGGCTATTCTGACAGCCGCTAAGGTGCCGGTAGAAGAACGTGTGGATCTAGTAAAGTTGTTACTTCAGGATCTCGGACGTGATTGGTGGGAAGCAGAGGAAGTAGGCATCAGACGTCCTGTGGCTTGGGATGATTTTACTGCAAGGTTCAAGACGAAGTATTATGGAGTTGTGGCACAGTTTGAGCTGCAACAGAAGTTTATCAACCTCAGACAGGCTGGCAAGACTGTAGATACTTATGCAGCGGAGTTCTGCAGATTGAGTAGGTTTGCCCCAGAGATGGTAGCAACGGAGCGCCAGAGGGCTATGAGGTTTCAGCAAGGGTTTCATCTTGAGCTCTTGCAATTGATAGAAGGGCACAATTACCAGACTTTTGATGAGATATTGACGGCGACCCGCAGGCATGAAATCACCATTCAGAGGCTTGCAGTAAGGACTGGGGGTCAGAAGAGATCCCACAGTCAGATTGAAGGAGGAGGGGGAGCAGCGCCCCGAACAACAGCACCATCCCCTGGCATTCGTATCCATGATGTGGAGATGCAAGGGCCAGCACCACCACCAAGGCAACAACAACAGCAACAGAGGAAGAACCAGCAACCCCCGGCGGGCTGTACTTATTTTGGAAAGGTAGGACACACTAGAGATGTGTGTCAGACATTGAACGGGCAGTGTTTGATATGTGGAAACCCAGAAAATCGAGTTACCACATGTCCCATGAATTCGAGGTCAGGAGGACCAGGGCAGCAGTTTCCTGCTCTGCCAGCACCAGGGACAGGACAGTATCGAGGACCAGCGATGGCAGTGAGGCCGTTGGCACAGCGTCCGTTAATGCCGTAGGCTCAGATGTTTCGGCAAGCAGGGACCGCCGATACAGCAACACCAGCATAGACCACCCCAGCATCATCAAGGAAGGGGCCAGCAGCAGCACCAGGCTAGGCCACAGCATAGAAACCAGCAAGGAGGTCGAGGGCAGGCATTCACACTGTCCTTGGAAGAGGCATTGGCATCGAGAGATGTTGTGGCAGGTAACATTTTCGTCGCCTCTTATCCCGCAGTAGCATTGTTTGATTTGGGAGCATCCCACTCATTTATATCTGCACAATTTGCAACACGGCTAGGAATGGAATTCGAGGCATTGCCAGGGAGGTTGAATATACTCACTGGTAATGGGCTCGTAGGAGTTAGTAGAGTTATTCTAGCATGTGTGTTGTAGTTTGCGGGCATTCCTTACCCGCCCGGTTGATAGAATTTCCTGTTGGAAATTTCGACGTTATCTTAGGCATGGACTAGCTGAAAGACAGTCATGCGACAATAGATTGTCGTAGAGGGAGTGTATATTTTGATATTCCAGGCATGAAGCGGTT
>JANAVB010013652.1:0-87500 GCA_029216955.1 Iris pallida | reverse complement strand
AAATATTAGTAAAATAATAACTGAGACCAATATTTATAATAAAAAATTAGGGTGTTCCCCAAGTCAAGTATAGTGGCACCCTCAGTAAATATTACCAGATCTGAGGGCAGTAGAATAAAACAGTAACTAATTTGAACTAACTAATTAACCAATTAATCCAGCCCATTAGTAAATAGATTAGCAAGTAATCAATAAGGATCTGCTTGGCAATTGTAGAGGTAGCGGTTATGAGGTGTTTTAGAGCACCGGTTATGAGTGGTTATGAGGGGCCGATTTTGGATGGTTTTTAAGTATCAACTTTTAAACCGGTCCAATCCATACTTGGTAATTCACTAACGAGCGGTTCTGAAATTTTTTTACACTAATAAAATTAAATAGGGAAGATATTAGTAGTTATAATCATATATTTTTGTGAGGATATAAATGGAATAAAATTATAAAACCCCTCAGATCAATCGATTTGGGGTGTTTATAAAGCCACCCAAAAATACATTACATTAGTTTTAGGGGTTTTTTGAGCCGACTAAAACCGGTGCCCAAAAAATTAACAAGCTGAGGTTTTTATAAACGGTCGGTTCAAAAATACCCCAAAACCGATGAAAACACCTTTACCAAGCAGACCCTAAGTATTGTTAGCAAGTAGTTAGTACATAACAAGTAGTAACTAACAACAACAGAATAATTTAAAATTAATAAACAGAATTAGTTAATAATAATAATAAGGATTAACTATTAACAGAAATTCAGAATTAAAATAATACTTAATATTTATTAAAATAGAATTTATTGGTATAAAAACAATTTTATTAAATAAAACCAAGCCTTATATATGAAAACAATAAGTTCCGGTAATTTAAATCATTTTTATATTTATATTGGTGGGGATGAGAAATGCGAGAAACTGTATTCTGTAATGAATAAGCTGCAGTCTCGAGCCTTTAAAATCAACAGTTCCTTTTTGCAATATATATTAGCAAATGAGTCCATCTTAATTGAGAATGGTTATCTCATGCCTAAATTACTCCTCTCTTAATATCAAAGATGTATCCTCATTACTTAGAGATTTATACATGAAGGATGAGGTTATTAAGAAATTATGTAGCTTTAGCGAATTATTAGATACTTTATGTAAGAAAATTCAGCGCGTTCGTTATGAGAGAATGATTATAAAGCTGGCACAAGCCTACGATGGTTATCATTTTTATTTGCCTGCCTTTCTCGACTTCCGAGGTCGAATCTACCGCTGTGGGATCTTGCATTTCCACGAGCGTGATCTAGCAAGAAGCCTGATCGTCTTTGTTGATAGAGAATTCGAGAAAGATGATCAACTCCAAAAGGATAAGTTGCATTGGGATCGAAAAAGTCCGTTTGGAGTTAATTGCATAAAAGGAGTCAAAATAGTAGCTGCGGCACGTCGAGGCAAGATATATCGAAGTGAGGCGACCAGAGGCGCCTAAAGGCGACCGAAGGGAGGTGACCGTTAGGGACTTCCAATTAGAAATTTAGGAAAAAAAATTATAAAATTTACCAAAATTGATTTTAGGGAGTTACAAAAGGTTAAAATAATAAAGACTTCAAAAAGAACAAATAGGGGAGCCAATGGGATTTGGCCACGCGGGCCTGTAATCACGCCCGCAGGCAATATATCATCTCCAATAGAAAACTTAAAGGAGACCAAAATATGATAGCAAAGGTTAGCTTTTCCACATGTGAAAACTGATAATGTCAAGTATAATTGAAAGAAGAGTGAAATCACAAAATTGAGAGAATGAATGTCAACAATACATAAAGCTTTGCAGAAGAAGAAAAAAGAAACACAAAATGATGAAAAACTTTCTAGTGCGAGAGACAAGTTTATGTTTGCTACATCTGCGATTTCCTTGTTCAGCTTCTGCCTTCTATTCCTTATACCTTTTCATTTTGTTCAAGTACTTGTAAGAGCAATCCTCCATATAACGTTGAAGCAACATACTAGAAGAAAATGTTTGTCATATTTCTGGAATGAAAACATAAATTTGATAATAAAATTTTATGAGCTAGACATTGTTTGCTGAATCTAGATGTCCCTCTTGTTGTGAGCTAGATCAGTGGTAGCAAGTGTTCTGCAAAGAGAAGAAACCTATTCAAAAGGTTCTTTGTAACTTCTACGAATTTCTTCGATAATTTGCAATTATAACAAAGTATATCTGCCCTCATATTAAAATCAGAACAAAAATGTAAAGAAAATTGATAGATATTTGTGCGATAAAAATAACGATAGTTAGAGCTTGAACCATATTGTGAATCATCAAAGAAGAAGAAGAAGAAGAATTATTGACAAAAACCTTCTGATGTCGGTGACGAAATCGTGCTGGTTTGTAGGCTACCATCCTAGAGCTGGTTGGTGATGGAATCTTACCGTCAGAAACCTTCTGATGTGAGGTCGGGTTATATTTTTCCCTAAAAATTGCCTAAAATTTCTTCCCTAAAATTAGATTTGCCCTAAAACCTGCTAGTGTGAGCAAGGTTTATGTGAGGAGGGGGGGAGGAGAACTCTCAGAGAGATAATCACCTGGGGCTTCACCCGCTCGGAGGAGAGAGAGGGAGAGAGTGGCGGTCCTCGGAGGAGAGTGAAAGGCATACCCGCTGAGGAAAGAGGGAGAGAGAGGCGTACCCACTCGGAGGAGGGAGGGAGAGAGAGAGAGAGATTTCACCCGCTCATAGGAGGTCTAGGGGTTTTCATCAAGAAAGAAAAAGAGGGAAATGAAAATGTGTTCCCCCATAGCAGATTTCTAACACATATTTGTCATGTGAAAGTCACATGTTAAAAAAAATCAATTAATTTTTGCTAAATTTACTAACCGTTTTAAAGTGTTACCAAATAAATAAGAAGTGTTATTTATATTAAAATTCTATTTTTGCTATTTATGCTAACAATTTTTTGTGTTTCTAACAGTTTTCTACCGTTGGTAATTAGTAATGGTAAATAAGCGTTAGTAATTAAAAAATGGTGTTGGAAAATTCCTCTTTTGGTGTAGTAAATAGTCACCTAAAAAATACGAAAAGATGACAGCTGACCTGATGATATTCTGATTAAAATATGTGCAAAGCATATACATGTAGACTAGTATATGTGTGTGTGTTGTTATTGGCACTCCTAAAATGTCGTCATGCACTCATTTTTAATTTTCTATCATTCAAATTTCAAATCTACCCCTGCATTAACTTTAATTTGTGCATGTATGGATGAAGGTGTCAAATTCCTATTTTGAAAATAGGTATATGAGTGTATTCATGTATTTGAAGGATTTTAAATTTGGGTATTCTTAAAAAATTATTATTATTTTCTTGGAGGTGAATTTTATCCTCAATTTTATTATTGAAATTCCTACATCTACCCCATTCTCCCAAAATATCTAAAACCTAACCCTCACATCTCTTTCTCACCCACTCTTACATACTCCCCTCATCTCTTTTTCTTCTCACTGGAGAACAACCCCCCAGAGTTCTCTTTCTTTCTCTCTCTCTCTGCTCTCTCTCTCCTCAGCCCCTCTCTCTCCCTCACTTCACTCTCCCGCTCGGCCTTCACCCTCCCCCTCAAGATCTCTCTGCTCTCTACCCCACTCTTCTCGAGTTCCGTGGCCCCCCTCTCCCGTGGCCACCAATCGACCGCCGCCACACTTCCATCTTCTCCTCCCTCTTATTCTCCTCCCCAAGATCCCCACGACCACCACCATCACTGCTCCCCTCACCACCAGCGTCGCCATCACCTTCCGCCCCCATGGCCGCCACCACCACTCCCAGCTTCGTCGCGGCCACCCTCTCCACCACTACTGCAAGTACCACCTTCGCCACCACCATCATCGTCGTCGCTGACCGCCACCATCCTCGTGGCCAGCACCACCATCTCCATCTCTCCTTCTCGTTTCTCTCCGCTGGCGGCCGACCCACGTCCGAGCCCCTCCGCCTGACCTGGTTGCGCTGCCGCAGGTTCTCCTCTGGCTTCCCTCTCTCTGTCTGTACTTCCTTCGCCGCGAGGCCGGCCTGACCTGGCCAGGACTTCACCGGCAGCTCCTCCGCCCCCTTCTTTACTTCTTCCCGGCGGCCAGCGGATTGCCTTGCCTTCGCCGTGAGCGCTGCACCAGTCTCGAGTGGCGGGATGCCCTTGGGCCTCGCGCTGCTCGAGCGACATGTAGCCTCGAGCTTCGCGCCATCCTCGGGCTGCGTGCTGCCTCGTACTATGCTCTGTCTTGCAGCGCACCCTCGTTTGGTGCACTCCCTCGTTCTTTGTGCCTCTCGGGATGTGTGCACCTCGGTGTACATGTTATTTTCGATTTTCGTGTTACCTCGGTTCATGCGCTACCATGGGTAGCAGGACGCCTCGAGCCCTGCGCTGCCTCGGGCAACGTGCTACCTCGATTTGTGTCTTGTCTTAATTTTTGTGTCACGACCCGCACCCGTTTTTCGGATACGAGACGTGTCCAAGCCAGCCTACGCCGCAGAGTCGACGGTAGAACGCTGTCACGGCCAAGATGGTCAAAATCACAAAATGTAACATATGTTGCTCATTCACATTACTAAATCAAGTTTACAAATTATAAGGTTTCACAACTTCATATTTGCTAGAAAATACAATATCTCATAACAGAAAAAGACAACTAATCCAACTATCTAGGTTGACCTCAGCATACCCATGCCTTTCTAATGCTAAGAGTGATCGCGGCTAAACCTGAAAAATGTTAGTTTCCAGTCAGAAATGGAACGAGTACAATCTCACAACAGATTCAATAAATGACAAAATCCATAAATCTGTAAAATAATGAAATATACGACGAAAAGATAAGTATAGAATCATGACAGAAACTGAGCATGGTGAACAAGGCAAGTGAGTACTAAAAATAGAGTAGACCTGTAGCTAGCAATGTATACTGTAGAACCAGAAACTGTATCTATCTAGTGAGTTGAAATACTACTTCGATATGTAAATGGCTAAGGGTAAATCCGGCACCCCGCACATGAAATGTGCGACTGCTATTCGACACGAATAAGATCCGGCACCCCGTATGTGAAGTGTACGACTGCTATTAGGCACGAATAATTTTGGGTTTGTTTACATGTCCAGAGTATTTCCCCGCCCGACTAGTACTCATGGATCCAAACAGGTCACAAACACGATAATAGATTGGTCACGAACGACATGTAAAGAATCTATAACTACTCTCTCGTGTAACATCGTGTCAAGAACCAATAAAATATCAATGTAAAACACTACTACGTACATGATTCATAGAGATAATCAAATATGAAAACTATCAGAGACGTACTCGCCTGGGGTCCTTTGCTGGTGAAACCGATAATTCTGTTGAGTCCCGATTAGTCCAGTTGGCTAGGATTGATGTGAAGAGATTCAGATTCGCAAAGAAAATATGGAAGTACGATTAGACTGGTCATGATCAAGATTAATCTAAGAGAAATCATTTAAGAACGTATTTTCTAATTAGAAATAATATGTATATTATTAGAAGATATTCGAAAATATTTGGAAAAC
Source organism: Iris pallida (assembly GCA_029216955.1). NCBI lineage: Eukaryota > Viridiplantae > Streptophyta > Magnoliopsida > Asparagales > Iridaceae > Iris > Iris pallida. The sequence goes on along the minus strand of JANAVB010013652.1, from coordinate 81,973 downwards.
TTTATAATACACATTTGAAAGGCCTTTAAGAAAATACCATATAAATCTTATAAACTCTTTTTAGAAATATTTCCTATTTCGATACACATACCAAAATATAAAAATTATATGCCCTAAAATTCATATCAATAGAGCCCAAAAATCATTTACAATCCAAAGATATATCACTAAATAATACACATATATATAAAACCATTCATAAACTATTACGATGTTTGAAAATGATATTCTTTTACTAGACAAAATATTTTTACCAACCAAAATATCCTTTGGAAAAGTACATAAAATTAATTTAGGACTACAACCCCTATTTTGTCAAATATAATGATTTGATCAAAGTTATATCTTTAAAAGAACAAATAAATACTAACATATATATATATCTAGGGTTTTCAAAACTAGTTTGAACTGTAGTTTGTAAGGTCAAGCTCAAAGCAATATTTTGGTTACAACTATAATTTGGAAGAATACCATTTATTAGATAACAATATTTATTACTAATCTAAATAAACTAATGATAACATTAATAATAATCAATGATAAAAATATTGATAATACTGACATTCATTGGTATACTCATGTATACATATTGACAGTATTATCCCTTACTTAATAATAAAGATAAAATAATACTGATGATGACAACATTAAGGCTCAATAGCTAAATAATGAAAACTACTAAATATTTCCAGGCACAATTCTAAGTCAATAGTTTTAAGTCAAACATCAAAAGAACACATTTATACCATACACTTGTGCCCAACTAATAACCATTTAAATCTAAAATATAAAGCACATGAAACCCTTTCTAATAATATAATGTATTTTTTTGTTGTCTTAAAGTGTACTAAAGATAAGGACAAAGTTGAGATCAATGACCTTTCCTCTCTCTGCCTTTTTTTATTGTCCTCATTTATGAGGAGGTTTTAATGAAGAGGGAGCCCATAGTGGTCGCCGGCCATGGTGCTGCTCCGGCGCTAGAGGCGCCGTGAAGGAGCGGTCGGTGGTGTGCTCGATGGGACGACGCGCAGGAAGCGCGGTTCGGACGGTGCGCGGGCGACACGGTTCAACGGCGGGTGGGGTAAACGCCACGCCAGCGTGGTACTGTCAGATTTCTCGAGAGGGTTGGGCGGTGCTGCGCTGCATCGAAGAAGGGAAACGTGCGTGCTATTTTCGACGTCTTGGCGGAGACAGCCATGGTCGCCGGCAAGAGCGTACGTCGACGCGCGAGGCACGGCTCTCAGTACGATCCACTGCGGGCACTGGCTCGACGTCCGATGCCGGGTGCCGCGAGGAGGGCATCGTACGATGGAGGTACTCGGAGGGCTTGTAACTCCACCTTCTCTAGTGAATATTTTTTATATATTCTGTGAATATATTTGTATGTTTTAATAAGTAATTTGAGGTTATACTTTGAATAGTATAATTTTGCAAGCAAGTTAAACAATTCTTAATCATGGGCTTCCCATGAGAATTAAACTTGTTAGCCAGGCCCATGTTTCCCTGATTCACCCAGCCTTAAGGTTCAAGGACTGGCTTTTTTTAGAACCAAGTCATTTCCTTAGGTTTCCAACTTAACGTTCTCTTCCTTTTCAAAATCTCTTCGGAAGAGCTCTGGAAGGAGGCGGTTACACAGCCATGTGCAGCTGAGATCCCTAAAATTTTCCCGCCATTTTTTAGCTTGATTCCTACGCCTCTCCTCAGCTAACCCTATATAATCTTCCTCTTTTCTCCATTCATTCCTCAACCATCCTCTCCATCAATTCCATTCTTCAATCAACCTCTGAGAACAATAGAGGCCATGGCAGAAGCTTTCGTGGAGGAATGAGGATTTTGGTTTAGTCCTTCTTACCAAATCATCAACGACAGGTAGATGCAGATCTTAGTCTTGATTCCAAATTTTTCTCATCGTCTGGTTCTTCATTTTGCTTAACTTTGAATTCTTCCTCGATCCAGTGGTTGATCGAAGCCTTGTGGATCGATTGAACGAATTCCTATTTTCGTCATCATCCAGAGAAGTCAATTGACTCTGTTGAGTGTATTTCTCAACTCTTCCTTGGCTAACTCAATAGAACGAGGTAAGATCCCCATTCAAATTGCTTATGATCCAGTGGTAATTCTCGATTGTGTTCTCAACTTGTGATAATTATTGATAGATCAAGTTGGGTTGATTTCCTAGATTCTGGCAGTTCCCTCAGTGATATGTCTCTGTGAGTTTTTCTAAATTCTTCTCGAGTTAAGTTATGAATTTAATTCCTAATTGGTTCGAATCATGGAGAGGTGTATGTGTTTCCTTAAGGAGTGATCTATTTTAGTATCAGGATGTTGGATGAATGAGAATCTGAATCAGTATAGCAAGCTGCAGAGAACATTCTTGGACCTGATCTGATCTCGAGAAGGTAAATTTCTGACCTGCAATATTCAAATTCATCCATGGATTAGTCATGATGGTGTGTAATTTTCCTAGATCAGGAGTCATACTTGATTTTGTTTAAATTCAGTAAACTCGAGACTGTGGCTATATTTTCTGGTTGAACCTTGTTACAAATAAGTGTAGGTATCCTGGTAGTAGGAATTGTTTTGTAGTTCAATGACTGCTTGCATTTTGATAAGAAGGAATATTTGGGTTCATCTGAACTGAATTGGAAATGTTGTTGAATGTTGAACTAAACAAGAGTCTTCTTGGAGGCTTTTGCACATTGTTCAGTGATAGGTTTCTATGGAAATCTTTCCTGAGTCTTTACATATATCTGTTCATTCAGATATTGATCTGTTTCCTACAGATCAGTGGACTTGAATCTATTCTTCACAGTTTCAGTTGAGTTCAGGATTTACTCTTTTAATTTTCCTTCTAATTTGTTATCAGCTATCAACTCCATTTTTTTTCTCACTAAACTGTATCTGGGGATCAGTCCTATTAATGATACCTGGAATTAATTTATCTGAGAACTGTTTAGAGTCCACTAGGAATTAAATGGATTAAGTGGGACTGATTGAACTAAGAACTAAAGAGGGAGTGAGGGCTGTTGTCGATTTGTGTATGAGCTTAACCAATGCATAAGCCTCCTGTCCTGATTTTAAATAGTAGGACATTCTCATGTTCCAATTCAAACTGCAGTAACTTGGGAGTCTCAGGAAACCTAAGACACAGGATTGAAGGGACTGATATGACCATGTTGCCTTTGTCAATATAGTCCTGTTGCCTATAACACTTCATTGCAACAGTTTATGTCTTTCTTAAACTAGTAGTGGTCCTTAAACCTATAGGTGATAGTTAGGATGTTCTTTATTTAGCATTTGTAATTGCAGTAACCTAAGACTCTGAAATTGAGTTTTGGAAGTTCAGTTCAATTCCAGTGAAATTGGAGAATGACCCATGAAGTTCCAGCATAGGATTATTGTTCCCTTGGCTGATGCCTTAATTACTTTAGCCACCCACATGATTTTAGTCATGGTTGAGAGGATGCAACATACCAGTTCATGACATCTGAGTTTAACAATTGGTTTTTTTATAATTAATTTCAGTTTGAGCTTGCTATATAAGTTTTAGTTCAATTAGGTTGAACAGTTGGTTGATTTCAAGGTTAAAACCATAAGGAGAATTCATGATAGAATTTGGGTCCCATAAGTGTTATAACTAAAGAGACTCATAACTCTGTTATTGTCAGTTATAGGAATGTAGAGTTATATTATGACTGTTTTTGCTTTAACTGTCAATTGTAAATAGCAGGACATTATTAAGGGGAAGGCTGATTTGTATCAATTTAACTGACAATGACTTCTAACAGCTGGTTGGGATAAACTTAGGAAGCTTGTTCAGGATTGGATAGGTTCAGCCATTCCTAAAACTATTTTGAACCTGTCTTAGTAAGGGCTGGAAGGATTAGTTGTTCCTAAGCTATTGGGAAGTATGGTAAATTCTGAGTATCCTTGTACAGTGCAAGGTTATACAACCTTGTTCAAGTTTTGGTGAAGCTTGAGGTTAGAATGTTGGGCTCTCTTAGAAAGGATTGTAACAGCAGTTAGCTAGGACTTGTGTGAGTTATAAATCTTCTTGACAAGTTCATAGTTGGAATAGTGTAGAATTATAAGTAGAAGTAATCTAGTATTTGTTAAATAGAACTTAGGATTTATGTAGTGATTTTAGGTTATAAATCAACTTACATTATTGATTTATCACATTGAGATCATTTGCTTACAGGAGGACACCCAGTTTATTGCCTACTTGTACTTTCCTGGAGCAAGGCAAGTACACTCTACGGTTTTGTACTTTTCATTATATATCCTGTGCTTCCTTGAGTGACACAATTGCAACACGTCATGTACTTTCTGGTGCTCATGTTCCCTTGTTCTTACTTGTATCTGGGGTGGGGAAATATACTATCTATGTGACCAATCCCAAGTAACAACTCACGTGTGTTTTAGCTTAGACCCCGCATCGTGCACGCGGGTCCTAAGTCACCATTCATGTGCTTTCAGGTGCTTTCATGTGCTTACCCTAGCCGGTCACATATTTAGTTATATTTTAAATATATTACACACATGTTCAGGAGATTACCTTGTACTTATTTCCTGTGATTCCATGATATCATGTTCTTTCAGGTGCTTACATATCATGTTCTTATATTCATGTTCTTTCATGTACTTTACACTGTTCTTCATGTACTTATTCACTTGTTCTTCCTGTACTTTCCATGTTTCCTTGTACTTTCATATCATGATGTCTTGTTCATTACCTAGAATTGTACTTGCTCCGCTCCTGAATAGGATATGTTGCAGGTGAGATGGAGGCTTTGTGTGACACCTACTATGGGCAGGATATGGCTTTCCCTACTGAGCCAGCTGGAGCTGCTTCTGACCTAGAGGCTGCAGAAGCCTAGTGCTTCTTTAGTATTTCCATTATCTTTCCATGTATTGAGACTAGCAGACTCTTTTATTAGTGGAAATGTAATAATTTTAGATATTGTACTTTACTCTGGTTGGGACACATTATATAGATGCTGTGATTTCATTTCATGTTCATATTATCTGGTTAGTTTCCCTAGATGGTACAGCTTACTTTGTTGTGTCTAACAACAAAGGCTGGGCGTGTCCGACTCGTATCCGGTTATTCGGAGCGGGTCGTGACATGTTTTTAGTGGTGGCCCATGCAGGTCCATCCTAATGGTACCTAGGACTTAGCGTACTATTGGGGGACTTGATTACACTAGGGAAACTTAATCACAGCATAGGAAAATCGGGAAATAAGGGTATATCAGGTATATCAGGTATATCAGGTGTATCAGGTATTTTAATATTCTATAAACACTTGTTGTATGTAAGTCTAGGTTATTTTAACAGTTTTCTTTTCAGATAGTTCAAAAGCATGCGACACCAGAACTGTTGATCCACCTACACTTGAAGGTTTCGAGCTTCCACTACCTTCTATCCCCTACTATCCCCATGGGTAGTACGTAGTTGACGGAGACGCTTGAAGAGTCCTTGACAACCAGAGGGAGCATGCCATCCTTTTCAGCCAGACTTGTGGATATACTCTCCGAGCCAGAAAAGACTTCTGAATTCCAGACTCTCAGACACTTGGACTTTTCAACACCGAGCGTATATCTTGCACCAGGGAGCAGATCGAGAACCTGGAGTCACCACTGAAGATCATCCATGTTTCTAAGGACCTGACTTCTCTGAAGATTAGAGCCACCAACCAGGAGATTCAGAATGTAGCACGGACAATAGGACGAGACGGTAAGCTGAAGCTCATGAAGGACATGAAGACTTATGGTGAAAAATCAACTATCCTGGACCCGCAAAGCATCGCAACACTCAGTCAGCGCTTCTTCGGTCACACCACCAGTCGCATCATCAGGAGCAGGTCTCAACAGCCAGCACGCCAGCAGACGATATTCCTATCAGAGACTCTACATTTCAGCCCAGCGGGAGATTCAGATTCAGCCGGCTATCAATTGTATTTTCTACCGCAGCTCAGGACACCACTACGAAGAGTGCCACAAAAGACGAAGCTATGCTTGTATTGCTGATTGCTTGCCCACCAAGTCATGGACTGCTGGAGACCGCTGATCACACTGCCCAAGGACAAGCACGAAGAGCACCAGTATCACAGAAGAAGGACCCCCTCTCCAGATTCCGCAAACGCATGGAGCACTACCGTAGGGACCAGCCTACGTCAGGACAGCTGAAGACGTTGAAGAGATTCCAGTCCCAGAGAAATACTGAAGATAGACTGAAGACTAAGATTTCTCTTGCATGGTTGGTAAAAATCATGTATCATAATTTGAAATCCAGCTTACCCTTGAATTCCTGGAGGCATCTAGATCATTTCTTGAAACTTCTTGTTTGAAACATTGGTTTCGACCTGTTCCCTATGTGAGATTTCGTTTCCTATTCGAGATTTGTTTTCTCATTCATGACTTTGATTTTCTAGTCGAGAGTTGTTGGTCCACTATTTTGTTTCGATCTTGTCTCCTATCCAAGATTTTGCTTGTTTCATGGATACTTGTTCCTACTCGTTTATTGATATTATGTTCGCTAATCGAACTTGTACTATTCCAAAATTCTACTTGAAATATCATTCTGAAACCATGTTTGAACCTTCGCTTCTATTGATGCTTGTTTGAGATTCTATTTCCATTCTTGACTTTATTCGGGACTTGTTCTCTATTTACGATTTTGTTGCTATTGAGATTCGCTTGTTTCATGTTTACAATCCAATACCTTGTCTCCTATTAGAACCTATTTTCTAGTCACTATTCTAAACCTTGTTCCTCGTCAAAATTTTCTAGTCAAGATTTTATTTCCTAATCATGGCCTTGTTGATATTGGTTCACTAATTGAGACCTTCTATGGGAGGTTGTTTTCCCTTCGAAACTTTGTCTGAGGTTCGTTGTTAATTGAGATGTTGTTGAACCTTGTTTCCAGTACAGGATTTTATTTCTTATTTTGAAACTTGTCTCATCAGTTCATCCTTCGAGACTCTGTTATCCCTTCGGGATAATATTCCATATATGGAATCTTGTCACCATTCCAGATATCAGTTGATATTCCGTCATAATTTGAAACTTCGTCCTGTCTGAAATTTTAAATCTTCCTGGTTGCCCTTTTGTACTCACTGATTGGATCCCTTGTAGTCTCTTAGTACCTAATAAGCCCTTGTATTCTAATAGTCAGATAACCTCACCATCTTCTTGACTTGGACTATTAAAACTCATTTTACTTCCTTGAAATTTCCTAGGGATAAAGTCGAGAGACTATTCGATGACCTACTATGGCATGACAGTTGCGCGCTGCAGCCATCAGCTGGATTATGGAGACTGAGGGTTCACTGCAGCCAGTAGCGCACTGGCGAGGCAGAAACTCTAAGTTGAAGTGATTTCAGACATTCATAGGTTTCGGGTATTATGGAGACTTGTCCTAATCCTTCATGTCATGATCTCTTGGGTTGCTTGTTGATGATTGTTGGAAAAAGGGATATAGTGCACAGAATATTCGGTGACATATTGTTATTTGAGTCACAGAGCCGAAAGTCCTGCAGTCAGATATATACTGGTGGGGTAGGATTCTATTCAAGTGATTTCATACCTATATGTTCTCGGGTATCATGGAAATTATATTTCCTTTTTCATATGATTATTGGTTTTCGAAAATCACAATCATTGCACGTTCATCCTGATTTGATATTGTATCTCTTGAGTATTGCGTACGTCTCCTCAATCAACCCTTGCTAAAATTTTCTTCTAGCATTTTATCGTTAGATCATTGAATTCCTCAAAATTGTATATTAGCATATTGTGATCCCGTACTCGTTGTATCTTGTCTAAACTTCAATCTTAAGTCATGTCCATCTGACCATGATTTCCTATTTTGTCCTAGTCCACTTTTGATCATACTTAATAGTTGTATCGTCATAAGTTTGCTCCTCCAAGTTGTAATTGAACTTCATTCTATCTCGTGCCTATTTGATTCTTAAACATTATTAGATCGTGTTATTCCAACTTCTTGTGTGTAATTATCGTATTTAATCTCAAAGGCTCAGGGCGTCTCAGAGTTGTACAGGATCGGCAGAAGCACTGGACGGACAGCAGCAGACGGCACTTGAGTTCGAGGTTGGAGACAGAGTGTTCCTGAAGATCTCACCGACCAGAGGCGTCATCAGTTTCGACAGAGGCGGGAAGCTCAGTCCGAGATTCATCGGACCCTTCGACGTGACGGCACGGATTGGCGAGGTGGCATATCGACTAGCGCTTCCAGCTAGATTGGAGGGAGTGCACGATGTTTTCCACATATCCCAGCTTCGACGATACATTTCAGACCCGAGCCATGTGGTAGACTATTCCGAGCTGGAGGTGGGCCCGAGATTGACTTACAGGAGCAGCCAGTAGAGATCTTGGACCGGAGGGAGAAGCGTTGCGGAACCAGGCCATTTCCCTTGTTCGTGTCATGTGGAGACATCACTCTCCGAGAGTCCACATGGGAGCGTGAGTAGATGCGGGAGCGCTATCCCACCTTATTCGATTGATTGTACTTATTTCTTTTAAAATCTAGTTTCAATAATAAACTGGTGATTGGATCTTTTGGGAATTGTGGAGTTTGTTTGATCATTGAATTTCGAGGACGAAATTTCTCAAGGTGGGGAGATTTGTAACTCCACCTTCTCTAGTGAATATTTTTTTTATATATTCTGTGAATATATTTGTATGTTTTAATAAGTAATTTGAGGTTATACTTTGGAATAGTATAATTTTGCAAGCAAGTTAAACAATTCTTAATCATGGGCTTCCCATGAGAATTAAACTTGTTAGCCAGGCCCATGTTTCCCTGATTCACCCAGCCTTAAGGTTCAAGGACTGGCTTTTTTTAGAACCAAGTCATTTCCTTAGGTTTCCAACTTAACGTTCTCTTCCTTTTCAAAATCTCTTCGGAAGAGCTCTGGAAGGAGGCGGTTACACAGCCATGTGCAGCTGAGATCCCTAAAATTTTCCCGCCATTTTTAGCTTGATTCCTACGCCTCTCTCCTCAGCTAACCCTATATAATCTTCCTCTTTTCTCCATTCATTCCTCAACCATCCTCTCCATCAATTCCATTCTTCAATCAACCTCTGAAAACAATAGAGGCCATGGCAGAAGCTTTCGTGGAGGAATGAGGATTTTGGTTTAGTCCTTCTTACCAAATCATCAACGACAGGTAGATGCAGATCTTAGTCTTGATTCCAAATTTTTCTCATCATCTGGTTCTTCATTTTGTTTAACTTTGAATTCTTCCTCGATCCAGTGGTTGATCGAAGCCTTGTGGATCGATTGAACGAATTCTATTTTCGTCATCATCCAGAGAAGTCAATTGACTCTGTTGAGTGTATTTCTCAACTCTTCCTTGGCTAACTCAATCAATAGAACGAGGTAAGATCCCCATTCAAATTGCTTATGATCCAGTGGTAATTCTCGATTGTGTTCTCAACTTGTGATAATTATTTAGATCAAGTTGGGTTGATTTCCTAGATTCTGGCAGTTCCCTCAGTGATATGTCTCTGTGAGTTTTTCTAAATTCTTCTCGAGTTAAGTTATGAATTTAATTCCTAATTGGTTCGAATCATGGAGAGGTGTATGTGTTTCCTTAAGGAGTGATCTATTTTAGTATCAGGATGTTGGATGAATGAGAATCTGAATCAGTATAGCAAGCTGCATAGAACATTCTTGGACCTGATCTGATCTCGAGAAGGTAAATTTCTGACCTGCAATATTCAAATTCATCCATGGATTAGTCATGATGGTGTGTAATTTTCCTAGATCAGGAGTCATACTTGATTTTGTTTAAATTCAGTAAACTCGAGACTGTGGCTATATTTTCTGGTTGAACCTTGTTACAAATAAGTGTAGGTATCCTGGTAGTAGGAATTGTTTTGTAGTATCAATGACTGCTTGCATTTTGATAAGAAGGAATATTTGGGTTCATCTGAACTGAATTGAAATGTTGTTGAATGTTGAACTAAACAAGAGTCTTCTTGGAGGCTTTTGCACATTGTTCAGTGATAGGTTTCATGGAAATCTTTCCTGAGTCTTTACATATATCTGTTCATTCAGATATTGATCTGTTTCCTACAGATCAGTGGACTTGAATCTATTCTTCACAGTTTCAGTTGAGTTCAGGATTTACTCTTTTAATTTTCCTTCTAATTTGTTATCAGCTATCAACTCCATTTTTTTTCTCACTAAACTGTATCTGGGGATCAGTCCTATTAATGATACCTGGAATTAATTTATCTGAGAACTGTTTAGAGTCCACTAGGAATTAAATGGATTAAGTGGGACTGATTGAACTAAGAACTAAAGAGGGTGAGGGCTGTTGTCGATTTGTGAGCTTAACCAATGCATAAGCCTCCTGTCCTGATTTTAAATAGTAGGACATTCTCATGTTCCAATTCAAACTGCAGTAACTTGGGAGTCTCAGGAAACCTAAGACACAGGATTGAAGGGACTGATATGACCATGTTGCCTTTGTCAATATAGTCCTGTTGCCTATAACACTTCATTGCAACAGTTTATGTCTTTCTTAAACTAGTAGTGGTCCTTAAACCTATAGGTGATAGTTAGGATGTTCTTTATTTAGCATTTGTAATTGCAGTAACCTAAGACTCTGAAATTGAGTTTTGGAAGTTCAGTTCAATTCCAGTGAAATTGGAGAATGACCCATGAAGTTCCAGCATAGGATTATTGTTCCCTTGGCTGATGCCTTAATTACTTTAGCCACCCACATGATTTCCAGTCATGGTTGAGAGGATGCAACATACCAGTTCATGACATCTGAGTTTAACAATTGGTTTTTTTATAATTAATTTCAGTTTGAGCTTGCTATATAAGTTTTAGTTCAATTAGGTTGAACAGTTGGTTGATTTCAAGGTTAAAACCATAAGGAGAATTCATGATAGAATTTGGGTCCCATAAGTGTTATAACTAAAGAGACTCATAACTCTGTTATTGTCAGTTATAGGAATGTAGAGTTATATTATGACTGTTTTTGCTTTAACTGTCAATTGTAAATAGTAGGACATTATTAAGGGGAAGGCTGATTTGTATCAATTTAACTGACAATGACTTCTAACAGCTGGTTGGGATAAACTTAGGAAGCTTGTTCAGGATTGGATAGGTTCAGCCATTCCTAAAACTATTTTGAACCTGTCTTAGTAAGGGCTGGAAGGATTAGTTGTTCCTAAGCTATTGGGAAGTATGGTAAATTCTGAGTATCCTTGTACAGTGCAAGGTTATACAACCTTGTTCAAGTTTTGGTGAAGCTTGAGGTTAGAATGTTGGGTCTCTTAGAAAGGATTGTAACAGCAGTTAGCTAGGACTTGTGTGAGTTATAAATCTTCTTGACAAGTTCATAGTTGGAATAGTAGAATTATAAGTAGAAGTAATCTAGTATTTGTTAAATAGAACTTAGGATTTATGTAGTGATTTTAGGTTATAAATCAACTTACATTATTGATTATCACATTGAGATCATTTGCTTACAGGAGGACACCCAGTTTATTGCCTACTTGTACTTTCTGGAGCAAGGCAAGTACACTCTACGGTTTTTACTTTTATTATATATCCTGTGCTTCCTTGAGTGACACAATTGCAACACGTCATGTACTTTCCGGTGCTCATGTTCCCTTGTTCTTACTTGTATCTGGGGTGGGGAAATATACTATCTATGTGACCAATCCCAAGTAACAACTCATGTGTTTTAGCTTAGACCCCGCATCGTGCACGCGGGTCCTAAGTCACCATTCATGTGCTTTCAGGTGCTTTCATGTGCTTACCCTAGCCGGTCACATATTTAGTTATATTTTAAATATATTACACACATGTTCAGAGATTACCTTGTACTTATTTCCTGTGATTCCATGATATCATGTTCTTTCAGGTGCTTACATATCATGTTCTTACATTCATGTTCTTTCATGTACTTTACACTGTTCTTCATGTACTTATTCACTTGTTCTTCCTGTACTTTCCATGTTTCCTTGTACTTTCATATCATGATGTCTTGTTCATTACCTAGAATTGTACTTGCTCCGCTCCTGAATAGGATATATTGCAGTGAGATGGAGGCTTTGTGTGACACCTATATGGCAGGATATGGCTTTCCCTACTGAGCCAGCTGGAGGCTTCTGACCTAGAGGATGCAGAAGTCTAGTGCTTCTTTAGTATTCCATTATCTTTCCATGTATTGAGACTAGCAGACTCTTTTATTAGTGGAAATGTAATAATTTCTGATATTGTACTTTACTCTGGTTGGGACACATTATATAGATGCTGTGATTTCATTTCATGTTCATATTATCTGGTTAGTTTCCCTAGATTGGTACAGCTTACTTTGTTGTGTCTAACAACAAAGGCTGGGCGTGTCCGACTCGTATCCGGTTATTTGGGAGCGGGTCGTGACAGGGCTCAACCGCGGTGTCGAACAGTAGAGGTGCGCGGCCAGTATAGGGCATCGGCGCTGAAGCAAGGGGGCGCCGGCAAGGACATGGGTGCGACATTATGTGTAGTGGTGGTGGTGTGGTGATGTTTAGGAGCAGGGAGGCGTAGAGAGAAAGATCTTACAGGGCTGGTCATGGCGGACACAGGCGGGCTTCGTAGTGGGGCGGCGGGGCAGATGTTCACCACCGCGGGACGAATGCGGGTTCGTCGGTTGGGGCGGGAGGCGACGGTCGGCAGGCGAGCGGAGGAGCTCTTCGGGAAGCGGCCATTCGACGTGACGGCAGAGGTAGACGATAGCGTCGCCCGCATCGCTGGGCTTGGGGGACCGATGTCGGGGTGTGCACGTGGTGGTGATCTGGATGAGGAAGGGGACGGGTGGCGACTATGGTGGTGTTGGGTGCCGTGGCACCACGGTGCTGGTGCTCGCGGAGCACTCGGCCAATACGAGGGGGTCTGGGAAAGGCATGCTGGGGTCCCCACGGGGCACTCGACGCAGGAAGGGGCACGATTCTCAGCTAGCTTGTCAGTCCGGCGAGGAGGGGGTTCCGTTGTGGAGGAGACATCTGGTGGCGATAGGAGGGTGACGGTGTGGTGCGGCGTGCGAGTCGAGGAAGGTTACGGTTAGTCTTTTTTTGGGTTTGGTTTTGCGTATTGGTGTCCTGTGCCCGGTTGTTGGACACAGCGGATGGGTGGTGGTTGGAATGGTTCCGGCGTATCGTGTATTGGTGTAAAGACTGGATGAAGAGTTGAATGTAGATAAGAAAATAGACGCCCGAGGTCGGACCCGAGGCCGGACACGACTGATAGAAAGATGAGTTGAGACACCGACACAGGGACCCGACACGGGTCTATTTATTGGGGTGAATGGTCGTTGTGGTACTGGAAGAAGAGGTTGGTGGGCACAGCGGTGGCCATTGCCGAGGTGGCGGGATGTGTGTGAGGTGGTCAGTTTGTTGAAATCGTTCTAGAGGGAGGTGTCACGATCCGCTACCCAATTGTTGGGCCGGGCCGAGTCGTGTCCAACCTACACTTGAGATAAAGGTAGTAAGCTGTTCTAATATAACAAGTTAAGACTAAAATGTGCTAACAGTTCTATATGTAATGAAGAGTCATAAATGTCCCAAACACAAAAGTCATCGTATATATAAGATCAAGTACAAGTCCATAATGTAAAGCTGGATACAGGTCCAGTCACAAAATACATAGTTAATACATGATACTTTAAAAGTCCAAAGTAAATAGACAACTAGACAAGTTTCCCCGCAGGTACATCCTCGTAAGACAAGGCCTGGTCCTCGGCAGTAACTCTATAATATGAACAAAGCAACTCCTCCTCAGTAAGTATACCTACAACGTTTTTCTGTCAGGACGGGAGCAAGTACTGATTCTAGCAAACTAAATATACGAAACATGAAATGAAGAGGAATATAATAAACTGGAAACATGGCACATCATAATCTATCATGGCAAGGACACATATGTCATAGAGACAGATATATATGTAATATTTAAAACTGTAGCAGGTACGTGATCATCAATAGGTGTACAATACGCAGGGGCACTGATAAAATACTACCGTACAAGTGTAAGGCGATAGATGTACATACACAAATACATCTTTAAGATAAAGGCCTACGCACAGTATCATATAAAATAAACTTTGCTCGGTACGATAAAGGGGGCATGATCACGTACTCAACTATCAGTTCCCCATAACCCAGATTCTAAACAGGTGAGAGATATATAAAGACTGTCCTATATGGTAGGGACTGAAAATAATACAACATGTGAAGATTTTAACTTGCTACCCCAAGGATCAGCATTTAATATAGTTGGAACAGTTCATTGATGTAACATTATGTAAGTTTGTAGAGGTACTTGCCTTTAGCAAAGCAAAGCAATGATAGAAATACTACAGATGCCTGGTGACTCGTCACTGTAGAAATAACACATAAACTTAGTTTTTATACTAGTTAAACACTAAGACACTAGTGGTGTGATACGATTTTCTGTCTGGACACCTAGCTAAATGATGACTTTAGCATAGGAGATCAATGTGGGGTGACACAATACCCTAACTAACTTTCTAGGGCCTTTACACTAGTGCGGGGGAGGTCCAATACTATAATAACTCAAACGACACAAATCATTGAAAGTCGTAACTATTCAATAAATAAATCAAACTGTACACTGTTCCAATAATTTTAAGATAGACAAAAGCTCAATTTACATAAAATAAAGTACCAAAATGCCTTGTTAATTATAGAAATTTATTATAATTTTTCTGGAATTTGTACTCCAGTATTTATATATCAAAAATTAGTTTAAAAGTACACAGAAAATGAGTTCTGGTTTCATATGCCTAAACAGTGGCAAAACTGTGAATTAAATACTGGAAAATATATATTAAATAGCTAAATTAACATATTATTTGAATACTATTTTTCCAGAATTTTACAGCATTAAAAGTATTTTTAGAAATTCAAAACAGAAAAGTACAGATTCTGAAATTATAATTAATTAATTAACTATTTTGTCCATGTATTCAAATTGAACCGAAGTCCAGATACAGGCCCAGAGCCATGAATCAAGTCCAATATGACTTGTACAGACTCTGAATATATTAGACACAATTGGGCCCAAAAATCCATGCTAGGTTTGGACATCAATTGGTCATAATTAATAAATACAGTAGTTTAAATATATACATAAATATATTTTAAAGTGCTAAAATACACAAGTCACAAATTTAAATAAATGCAAATGACTTGTGAATTTATACACAATAATATTTTGCACAAAGTAGAATTTGAAATACATATATAATATATAACAGCAATATTTTATATGTATATATATAATATATTATATATAATGGACATATACATATAATAAGTATACATGTATATTATAAAAATACTAAATATAAAATATACATATACAAATACAGTATATATATATAAAACAGTATATATATAATATATATACATAAATACATATACATATATAATATAATATATATAATATATATATATATATATATTATATATATATATATATAAATACATATACATATATACATATATATAATAAAAATAAAAAATAAAAAAAAATATATACTATATATATAATAAAAATAAAACAAAACAAAACAAATCAAAATAAAACAGGAAAGGGGCGCTCGAACTCGGCCAGGGCAGGGGGGTGTTTAGCACGCTCGGGCTGGCCAGGGGGTCAGCCCGAGTCATTTGTTAGGGAAAGGGTTTGGGTTAGATTTATTATGGTTTAAGGTTAACGGGTTGTAAACCCGATAGCACAAAACTAAACCCTATAACCTGTTCTTCGTGTCCTGACAGTTAAGGACACGAAGAACAGTCGAGTCCAAGTGTCCTGGTCGTGCACGACACGCACGACTCAAGTCAGCCGTGTCCTGACTTACTACTAGACTCGTCGAGACGCGGCGAGTCGCATATGTCAAAATGAGACACAGAATCGACACGAAAGAGAGCTGACACGTACGTGTCCGGCAAGCTGGGGGTTGTGGAGGGTACTGGACGGCGGAGGAAGCGTCGTCGTCGTCGATGAGGGGCAGCGCTGGGTTTGTCTCGGCGAGGCGAACTTAGTAGTGGTGGTCGATGGTGGTGGAGGTAGCTGTGGAGGTTGTGCTAGGGGGTCGTCGGAGTTAGGGTTTCGGTGGGGTCTCGTCGGGGAAGAAGGAGTGGAGGCTTGCTGTGGGGGGGTCATGGTGGAGTGCTAGGGTTAGGGTTTGGTCTGGGGGGTATTTATAGGGAGGAGGAAGTCGGTTTTAGTGGCTAGGTCGGCCGGGAAAGGGGGGAAAAGTCGGTGGTCGTCGGTCGGGGACAGCTGGTCGGGAGAACGTGGGGAGGAGGAGAAAGTGCGTGGGGGGGGAGGGGTAGGGTAGGTTTGCAGTAAGCCCCCTAGGTTTTAGGTTATTACAGTTAGGTCCCTCCCACTTTATAATGCAAAAACGAATTTGCAAATCCCCTCCCGCTCTGTTTATATCCAAATTAAATTTGCATAGAACATTTGGGAAATTGCAAACAGCATTTAAACAATCTAAATAATTGCAAAACTCAATTAAAATATTTTATAAAATTACAAACTTACATTTTTGTAATTAAAACTCATTTAAAAATATTTAAAAATTCTAGAAAAATTTCTAATAATTATAATAAATTATTTTAAAGCTAAATAGGTCATTAATATCTAATTAACAGTAATTAAACCAAATTTGAAAAATAGGGGCTGACAAGTTTTTCTCCTTGAAAAATTTTGTCCTCGAAATTCACAAGGATAGAAGACTCTACAAACATTCTAACATAGCAAGCAATGCAAAGAAATGACTAAGGCTATTATTAAGACTAACCTCTAAGGTATCAAGCGGGAATGGGTGGTTCCCTCGTAGCTGTTGGGTTGAACAAGTAAGGATATCTCTCCCTCATGTCCGACTCCCTCTCCCAAGTAGATTCACCCGGAGAGTGACGACTCCAAGCTACTCGTACTAAGGGTATAACTTTGTTCCTCAGCCTCTTCTTCCTCCTATCCAATATCTCCACTGGCTGCTCAGTGACTGCAAGGCTCGGTGATCTCCAACTCTGAATGATCTAGCACATGGCTGGGGTCCGGAACATATCTCCTTAGCTGAGATACGTGAAAGACATCGTGAACTCCTGCTAGATTGGGTGGAAGTGCAACCGTGTAAGCTACCTCTCCGATCCTGCCAAGTATCTCAAATGGCCCGATGTATCTGGGGGTCAACTTGCCTTCGTCCGAACCGGATCGTCCCTCTAGTAGGTGATATCTTCACCGGCACCATATCTCCGTCGGCGAACTCCATCGGTCTGCGACTAGCATCGGCTCAGTATTTCTGTCTGTCCTGAGCGACTCTGAGCCTGTCTCTGATCATCCCAACCTTCTCTGCTGCATCCGTGATCATCTCTGGCCCAAGCATAACTCTATCCCCAACATCATCCCAAAAGAGCGGTGTACGCCATCGTCGTCCATATAGTGCCTCGAAAGGAGACATACCGATGCTGGCTTGGTAGCTGTTGTTGTATGAAAACTCTACCAAGTGCAGATGGTTCTTCCATGATCCGCCAAAGTCCAGCACACAAGTCCTCAGTATGTCCTCTAGCGTCTGTATCGTCCTCTCGGACTGCCCATCTGTTTGCGAGTGGTACGCAGTACTGAACTTGAGCCGACTGCCCAACTCTTCCTGCAAGCTTCTCCAGTAGTGGGACGTGAATCTGCTGTCTCGGTCCGACATGATGCTTACTGGTACGCCGTGCAAGCGAACTATCTGCTGTATGTATAGCTCTGCCAACTTCTCGGTGGAAAGCCCCACCTTGAAGGGTATGAAGTGCGCACACTTTGTCAGCCTGTCCACGATGACCCAAATGGCATCCTTTTCTCCTTGGGAACGAGGAAGCCCTGAGACGAAGTCCATCGTAATGTGTTCCCACTTCCACTCGGGAATGGGTAACGGCTGCAATAGACCAGCTGGCCTCTAGCGTCCGCCTTGACCTGCTGGCAAACTAGGCATCACGAAATAAAACGTGATATATCTCTCTTCATCCCGTGCCACCAAAGATGTTTCCGCAAGTCACGGTACATCTTGTTGGCACCAGGGTGAATAGAATATCTCGATCGGTGTGCCCCTGCAAGACTGCCTCTATCAGCTCTCCCTTCGGCACGCATAACCGGCTTCCATGCCTCAAGGATCCATCCTCTGCTACAGTGAAGTCATCCAGCAATCCAGCTAAAGTTTAGGCTCGAAGTCTGCGAAGGCTATCATCTGTAGACTGCGCCTTCCAGATCTGCTCCATCAAACCTGACTGAATATCAAGCGCCATCATCTGTATCACTGATCCTAGCCGAAATATCTCGATACCGAGCTTCTCCAGATCTTCCCGTAAATACTGATCTATCATCAGATACCATGCCATCGGATGCCTGCTCGGTACATCCGCCACCACATTTGCCTTTCTGGGGTGATACTGTAAATCGATCTTGAAATGAAACGTTACATCTCTCTTCATCATGTCCCATATTCAGCTCTTTCTGCGTGAACACATACTTCAAGCTCTTGTGGTCAGTAAAGATTTCCACACGCTCCGTATAAGTAATGTTTCCATAACTTGAGTGCAAAGATCACCGCAGCTAACTCTAGGTCGTGGGTAGGATAGTTCCGCTCATGAGTCCGTAATTGCCTAGATGCATAAGCAATCACTTTTCCATGCTGCTGTAGGACACATCCTAGCCCCTTTTCTGAAGCATCGCTGATATGGTGAAACCTCCAGACCCTGAAGGTAATGTCAGAACTGGAGCGGTCGTTAGCCTCCTCTTCAGCTCCTCAAATGCTGCCTGGCAGTCCTCTGACCAGATGTACTATGCGTCCTTCCGCTTCAGTTTCGTCATGGGTTCAGCTATCCTAGCAAAGTCCTGGACAAACTTCCTATAATAGCCGGCTAAACCCAGAAAGCTAATGATCTCTGAAACTGACGTCGGAGCCTTCCATGTCTCAACGGCAGCAATCTTCCTGGGATCCAGCGAGATCCCCTCTCCAGTAACTATATGACCGAGAAACTCCACTCGGTCCAAAAAGAACTCGTACTTCGATAATTTGGCAAATAACCTCTCCTGCCTCTGAATCCCCAAAACTGTCCGCAAGTGCTCTGCGTGCTCCTCCGGCGTCGTCGTGTATATCAGGATGTCATCGATAAATACTACGATGAACTTGTCCAGATACTGGTGAAATGTCTTATTCAAGTTCATAAAGACAGCTGGCGTTTGTGAGACCAAATGGCATTACCAAAAACTCGTACTGCCCGTACTTCGTGTTGAACGCCGTCTTCTGGATATCTGCAGCCCTGACTTTTACCTGGTGGTAACCCGATCTCAAGTCTATCCTGGAAAACACTTTCGCCTCACTAACTGGTCGAACAAATCATCTATCCTGGACAGAGGATATTTGTTCTTAATGGTGATGGTGTTCAAGGCCCGGTAGTCAAAACACAACCGGACTACCATCCTTCTTAGGCACAAAGAGCACTGGCGCTCCCTATGGAGAAGCACTAGATCGAATGAAACCCTTTTTCAACAGGTCATTAATCTGCTCTTTCATCTCTACGGCTCCTTGGGGTTCACTCTATAGCAAGCCCGGGATACTGGTGATGAATCCGGTACTAAATCTATAGTGAACTCCACATCTCTATCAGATGAAAGTCCTGGAAGATCCTCTGGAAATACATCCATAAATTTAATGATTGGTGTGGCGGTGCTATCTCCCCAACTGTCGCACAACAGTTCAGCTCTAGGTTGATCTCCGGCCCTGTCCTCCTGACACTGAATGGTGCCGTACCTGGGGGACTGAACAGAATACTACCCTCATGACAGTCTATAGCTGCATGGGCATAGCTAAGCCAGTCTATCCCCAATATGATATCAATTCGGGGAGTGGCATCACAAAGAATCGTCCCCTAAACTCTTCCAGCTATAGTAATAGAGCATCGATAGATAGCTCTGATGGGTACTGGTCTGTCTTCCGTCATTACTATCATCTCCTCGATAGGGGTAGCTACTAAGTGGTTTTATAAAAAACTCTAATGACAGGAAGCTATGTGATGCACCAGAATCAAACAAGCATAGAGCTAGAAAAGTATGCAAATAAACATGACCTGTAATGATGTCAGCCAAATAATCTGGCTCCGAAACCTGCTCCGGCTTCGGCTCAAGAGCTAGGCTATAAGCCTTCCCCTGGGGTCCCTTCTGCTGCTGCAGATGTTGTCCAAAACTTCTGCTGCTGGGTCGAAAGTGGCGGTCCTCTAGTCGGTGGTCCGGCACCTGGTACCCTCGCTATTGGGCAGTCCCAAAGCTGATGGGTGGTAGACCCACAAGCTAAATACTGCCCTAACCTCTTCCTACAGACGATAGCGTCATGGCCTGGCCTCCTACAGAATGATTGAAAACACAGGTATATGCAACTCTAGAGGGGGTGAATAGAGTTTGTGTCGATAATCACCAAATAAAAAATAACTCTATATCACCTCCACAAAATAACTATCAAGATAGTAAATAAATCAGAAGGAAATGCGAAAGTAAATAAAGATCAGAAGAGCATACGCAAACACAGCAGTTTTAACCTGGTTTCCTTCGTGGAGGACTAGTCCAGGCCTGAGAACTCTAGCTCAGGATTCAAATCCACTATTTGTGAAATAGTAGTTTACAACCGTGCCTTTTCTTCAGAAGAGCACGTCAACTTCTTACAGAGGATCGCAGTGGCGATTTGCTTGGATTTTTCCAAGCGACTTGGAATTGTCCAAGTGACTTTTCTTTTCAACTCTTGCACAAAAACTTCTAGCTGAATCGCACTTGAGCACCTTGGGGCTTAGAAGTTTTGTGGCTAGTAGATTGGAAGAGTAAGGCTCTTGACTATATAGGCTATGGAAGAGAAGAAGAATAGAAGAGTGTATGGTTTCAAATGAGAGAAACCAAGGCCTATTTATAGGGTTCGGGACATGCAGAATTCAGCCAGAATTCGGTATAAATAATTCAAATTTTTGGCCGTTGGACAGCTTGTAGCAAGCAGGCCCTAAAAATCAGGGTGCTGGAAATCAGGGGACAGAGTTCGGCCCGAACTCTGTGTGGAGGCAGAGTTCGGCCCGAACTCTGTCTCCAGCAGACAGAATTGGTCCATTGGGCTTTTGGACTTTATGGAGCTTGGGCTTGGTTCAGGAATTGGTCTGTTTGAATGGTAGAGCTTGGAGAGATATGTCTAGGGGTTGAGATGACTCAGTGCGACTCAACGTACACATTCTCCTAGACTAATAAATTGAAGATTATAGACTTAGAACAATTAGGAAAACCAAGAGCCCTCTGATGACGCCTTTCTTCTGATATCTGAGCAGAACTGAAGACGTCTTTTTCTTTGACAGCAGTCGTCCGAAGATAAACAGATCTGGAAATCTGAATACCTTTCGGGGGCTTCGCCCCCGAACCCCCGACGGGGGGCGCTGCCCCCTCGACCCCTGTCCGCTGACCGGGCAGCGAAACCCCCGATGCGAGGCCCCGGATAGGTCGCTAGGCGGTTCGGAGAAATCTTTTGTATGACATCATCTTCGCTCCATCATTAATTCATTGCCTATGTCCTGTTTGATCGTGTTTGATCATGCTTACTGCATGTCTACAAATACATGTTAGGCCAACAAAATAGTTGCAGTACGATACAAGCATAGCAATATAGTACAGGATAATTAGGACATTGCTAAGTTTAAGTAACAACATGATAGCATGTTAGGCCAACAACATATGTTACAGTACGATACAAGCATAGCAATATAATATAGGACAATTAGGACAATGCTAAGTTTAAGTAGCAACATGATAGTGAGTATATGAATATTAGTGACATCATTATGTTAACTTAACTGATTAGCCATATTCAAAAACACAATATAATCATTGGGCCAACAGAATGCACACAAGGCTCCCTTCTGCTGCTGCCGGGGTCCCGGGGCTCTAACTGGTGGGGTTGGGTGATGAGGTGTGGGAGGACGGTATGTCTGCTGGTGCGGCGTCGGTGCTCTCGACTGGAAAGCCTGACGCTTGGACGGTCCCTCGAGGTGTACAGAAGCCGGCCTCTTGTAAGACAGAAGATGCTCCTCTATGCTCCGGGCCAACTCTAGGCTCTGGTAGTAGTCAGTCGTACCGTTCGCCCCTATAAAAATGCCAATGTCTGGAACTAGACCATGGCAAAACCTACGCGTCATCTCCTCTGGGTCTGCAACTAGACTAGGAGCGAAACGGCTCAAACGCCTAAACTCTGCTGCATACTCGTCAACAGAACGGTTCTCTGGATGTTCTGGAATCGTAGCCCCATGGCTACCCTAGCGGTGGTCGAGAAGAATTTCTTCTTGAACTGGGTCTTGAACTGATCCCAAGTGGCCTTTCCTCTCGCGAATAGCGGCTCATTCCTGAACCAAACTCCTGCCTAGTCTATCAGTAGAAATCCTGCTGCCTCGACCTGAAGGTCACTCGATAACCTAGCTCCAAGGAGCTTTCTCTCTACCGAGTCTAGCCAGTCATCTGCTACTACTATGCCCTCAGTCCATAAGAACTCCTTGGGGGTTCAGACCCATGAAGTCCTTGATTGTCCCCGCTCTCTGCCGTGGCTCTACAGGTGGTGGGACCACGGTACGTTCCTCAGAACGCTCCATGCTCTGATGGAGTAGGGTGGTCTGCTCCGATGGGTCGTTTGGAACCCCTGGATCAGAGTGAGCAGTTGGTTCCCGTCGAGTGTGACGGAAGCCTGGGTAGGTATAGAATAGGTGGTGATAGGAGTATCGAGTCCTGCTGGGACTGTGATGTGTAAGGTGGGAGGCATTTGGATTGGTAGATTTGTGGAGTGTGGGAGTATGGTAGGTGGAGATGTATCGGTCAACTGGTCAACCGACTGGATAGGGAGTGTGCCATTCTCAGGTGTGACATACTGGGATGAACGGGTGAGCACCATCTAAATAAATAGAAAGGACTTATAGGGACTCTTTAAAGTAAACAAACATAAACAAAAAAATCTAATTATAATAGTGAGCATATGATGTGATGCGTTTCCTATGTTGCAGTCCTAGTATTCCTCTAGGTGTTCTAAGCGTCATTCCTAATATTGTCTAGTTACCTTAAGTTCCTAATTGCAGACATGCTTGGTACAATGACGTAACCAAACAATTTAGTCCAAACCTGCATGGGCCACAACTAAAAATATGTCACGATCCGCTACCCAAATTGTTAGGCCGGGCCGAGTCATGTCCAGCCTACGCTTGAGATAAAGCGTAGTAAGCTGTTCTAAATATAACAAGTTAAGACTAAAATGTGCTAACAGTTCTATATGTAATGAAGAGTCATAAATGTCCCAAACAAAAAGACGTCTCGTATATCAATCAGATCCAAGTACAAGTCAATAATGTAAAGCTGGATACAGGTCCAGTCACAAAATACATAGTCTAATACATGACTACTCTCAAAAGTCCAAAGTAAATAGACAACTAGACGAGTTTCCCTGCAGGTACATCCTCGTAAGACAAGGCTGGTCCTCGGCAGTAGTAACTCCATAATATGAATCACAAAGCAACTCTTCCTCAGTAAGTATACCTACAACGTTATCCTGTCAGGACGGGAGCAAGTACTGATTCTAGCAAACTAAATATACGAAACATAAAATGAACATGAATGTAATAAACTGGAACATGGCACATCATAATCTATCATGGCAAGGACACATATGTCATAGAGACAGATGTATATGTAATATTTAAAACTGTAGCAGGTACGTAATCGTCATAGGTATACAATGTGCAGGGGCAATAAAAAATATACTACCGTACAAGTGTAAAGGCGATAGATGTACATACGCACAAATACAGCTTTGAGATAAAGGCCTACGGCGCAGTAACAGTAACATATAAAATAAAACTTTGCTCGGTACGATAAAGGGGGACATGATCTACTCAACTATCAGTTTCCCCATAACCCAGATTCTAAACATGTAAGAGATATATAAAGACTGTCCTAAACATGGTAGGGACTGAAAATAATACAACATGTGAAGATTTTAACTTGCTACCCTAAGGATCAGCATTTAACATGGTTGGATCACAGTTCATTGATGTAACAGTATGTAAAGTTTATAGAGGTACTTGTCTTTAGCAAAGCAAGCAGTAATAGAAATGCTATAGATGCCTGGTGACTCGCACTGTCGAAATAACACAAATACTAGTTTTTATACTAAGTAAACACTAAGACACTAGTGGTGTGATACGACTTTCTGACTGGACACCTAGCCAAATGATGACTTTAGCATAGGAGACCAATGTGGGGTGACACAATATCCTAACTAACTTTCTAGGGCCTTTACATAGTGCGGGTGAGGTCTAATACTATAATAACTCAAAACGACACAAATCATTGCAAGTCGTAACTATTCAATAAATAAATCAAACTGTACACTGTGTTCCAACAATTTTTAAGACAGACAAAAAGCTCAATTTTACATAAAATAAAGTACCAAAATGATCCTTGTTAATTATAGAAATCTATATTTTTTTGGAATTTATACTCCAGTATTTTTATATATCAAAAATTCGTTTACAAAAGTACATAGAAAATGAGTTCTGGTTTCATATGCCTAAACAGTGGCAAAACTGTGAATTAAATACTAGAAATATATATTAAATTAGCTAAATTAATATAGTATTTGAATATTATTTTCTACAATTTTAACAGCAATAAAAGTATTGTGAGAAATTCAAAAACAGCAAAGTACAGATTCTGAAATTATAATAATTAATTACTATTTTGTCCATGTATTCGAAATTGAAACGAAGTCCAGATACAGGACCCAGAGCCATGAATCAAGTCCAATATGACTTGTACAGACTCTGAATGTATTAGACACAATTGGACCCAAAAACCTATGCTAGATTTGGACATCAATTGGTCATAATTAATAAATACAGTAATTTAAATATATACATAAATATATTTTAAAGTGCTAAAATACACAAGTCACAAATTTAAATAAATGCAAAGGACTTGTGAATTTATACACAATATTTTGCAAAAAAGTAGAATTTGAAATACATATATAAAATATAAACAGCAATATTTATATATGTATATAATATAAATATATAGATATATATATATATATAATGGTATACATATAAAATATACATGTAATTTATAAAAATACTAAATATAAATAAACAGATACATATACAAGATAATTATATATATAATATAATATATATATATATATATATATATATAATATAACAGTATATATATAATAATATAATATACATAATATATATACATAAATACATATACATATACATATATATATTATCTATTATATATATACAATAGATACATAAATATAAAAAATAATATTATAACACATATATATATATATAATAAAAATAAAACAAAACAACAACAAATCAAAATAAAACAGGAAAGGGGGGGCTCGAACTCGGCCAGGGCAGGGGGGTGTTAGCGCGCTCAGGCTGGCCAGGGGGTCAACCCGAGTCATTGTTAGGGAAAGGGTTGGGTTAGATTATTATGGTTTAAGGTTAAGGGTTGTAAACCCGATAGCACAAACTAAACCCTATAAACCCTATAACCTTTTCTTCGTGTCCTGACAGTTAAGGACACGAAGAACAATCGAGTCCAAGTGTCTGGTCGTGCACGACACGCACGACTCAAGTCAGCGTGTCCTGACTTACACTAGACTCGTCGAGACGCGACGAGTCGCATAGGTCAAAACGAGACACATAATCGACACGAAAGAGAGCTGACACGTACGTGTCCGGCAAGCTGGGGGTTGTGGAGGGTACTGGATGGAGGAGGGGAAGAGTCGTCGTCGTCGATGAGGGGCGGTGCTGGGTTCGTCTCGGCGAGGCGAACTTAGTAGTGGTGGTCGATGGTGGTGGAGGTAGCTGTGGAGGTTGTGCTAGGGGGTCGGGAGAGTTAGGGTTTTGGTGGGGTCTCGTCGGGGAAGAAGGAGTGGAGGCTTGCTGTGGGGGTCGTGGTGGAGTGCTAGGGTTAGGGTTTGGTCTGGGGGGTATTTATAGGGAGGAGAGGAAGTCGATTTTTAGTGGCTAGGTCGGCCGGGAAGGAAAGGCGGGAAAATGGAGAGTCGGTGGTCATCGTCGTCGGGCCAGGACAGCTGGTCGGAAGAATGTGGGAAGGTGAGAGAAAGTCGCGTGGGGGGGGGGGGGGGTGTAGGGTAGGTTGCAGTAAGGCCCCTAGGTTTAGGTAATTACAGTTAGGCCCTCCCACTGTATAATGCAAAAATAAATTTGCAAATCCCCTCCCGATCTGTTTATATGCAAATAAAATTTGCATAGAACATTTGGGAAATTACAAACAGTATTTAAACAATCTAAATAATTGCAAAACTCAATTAAAATATTTTGTAAAATTGCAAACTTACATTTTGTAATTAAAACTCAATTAAAAATATTTAAAAATTCTAGAAAATTCCTAATAATTATAATAAATCATTTAAAGCTAAATAGTTCATTAATATCTAATTAAACACTAATTAAACCAAATTTGAAAAAACAGGGGCTGGCAGAGGTTATCGGGTTTGGGGCAGGAAAGCGATTGGTGGATGGGTGATGGCTGTGTCAGGATGGATATTCTGTGTTGGTGGTGAAGTTGGAGTGATCGGGAGGAAGGGAGGGCCAGGTTATATTCTTTAGCATGGAAAAACAGGGGATTGGCTATATATATATATATATATATATATATATATATATATATATATATCTTTATAGAGATAAGGTTGGCCTTGGGAAGACTCCTATCAGGATTAGGATTTCCATTGATAAGTTCCCCCTTTTTAAAATACATTTAAATCGAAAACTCGTTAGTAGATAATATTATCAGTTTTTAGACCGACAATTAGTACTTATCAAATAATATTAGATTCTAATAGATAAGTATTTACCTTAAACTAAATTAATTATTTCAATCAACTTAATCTAATCAAAAATCTTAGTAAAATAATATAAATCTAAACCCAAATAACTTGATTCGTATCAAATAACTATTTTGAAACAAATTTAGCGCTATCACAATACATTAGTAGATAGAGACTGATTTAGATCGATATCTAACCTAATAAAGAAATTTTAAATTGATAAATTATATCTGAAATTAAATAATTGATTATCATAACTATTTTGTAGAAAGATAACGTAATAATCCTGTTATTATCAAGTAACTAAATACCAAAATTTAAATCTATAGCTAATCAGCCTAATAATTTACAAATAATTAATTATCTCGATAAATAATATTCGACAAATATATTTTTATTAATCAAAATCTTATAAAATATTTATAATTTTCAAGATCATCATTTATTTTTCGAAGTCATACGCTAATAAGCAAGTAACACCAATAATGTTTTAAGAGAAAATATTTTATTTTAAAACTACTTATTGTTTTTCCTTTTGAATCTTTTCTTTCTTCTTTTTAGAAATACAAAATAGTAGAAAAAAAACATGTACATGTTTTCAAGAATTTGTTTCAAAGACAAATTAAATTAGAATAAATAAATAAATAAAAATTTTAAAATCGAGAAGAGGAGTTACATTTGTGTCTTGGCCTTTGTGCCTACCTCATAACCCGTGTCGCTTTGATTTGCTTGCATGCACCGATGTGTGCCATATTGATTTGCGTGCCACTTTGGACTTTGTAACGAATTGATTTGCGCACATGCGCCAATTTGTGCCTCATTGAATTACGTGCTTCCTTGAGTCTCGCCCTGTTGATTTACGTTCATGCACCAATTTGTGTGCCGTATTGATTGGCGTGCCTTATTATATTGCATCATCTCGATTTACTATATCTCGGTTTGCATGCCAATATCGATCTACGTGCACGTCTCGATTTATGTACGTTGTGTCTCCTGTTCGTCTCGATCTTTGTACCACCTCGATTCTCGTATGCGTCTCGATATATGTGCACATCTCGGTTTACGTGTCCGTGTCGATCTGCGTGCTTCGGTTTTCATACTAGTTCTCTGCACTGCTTGCAGGACCTACGCGGTATATCATACTGCCATCTTGTGATTACTCCATTTATTATTTAATGCTAATGATTGTTATTATGTATTCCGAGGACATCGATGGACGTGCTAGCTTGGACCATGATCGTCAAAGACTTGCTTGCCTAGCCAAGCCCTCTAGGCAAGTACCCCTTGCTCATCAATGGCTCTTGCCCACTCTTCTAGTTTTTATTATATTTTAATTAATTATAATTGTAAATGTATAACCATGAGTAGTGTAGCATAGTAATAGAACTGCCATGATGATAACTTAGGATAGCTTGGTTCGATACCGGGTTAGGACGTATCGGACAACTCGGACGGGTCATCCACATCCGAGGACACGAGCACGACTCACAAGTATGGATTGTCCCCGTATGCCCTATGTCCGACTCGCGGTCGGGTAACGGCTTTGGCTAACAATATCTGTGACTCTGCTTCTTGCTTGGACTATGACTGTGGGTCTGTGATGCGCCATGCATGGCGATTCTTGTTGTAGTGTTGGCTTGGCGCCCAGTACGCATCGTACTGCTGCTGGAGGCCGAGACTTAGTGTTCTCGGATATGGTTTGGTTTCCAGTACGCATTGTAGCACCGTTGTAAGCTGAGACTTAGTGTTCTCAGCCTGCGACGGATTTAGCCCCAATTCGCTGGTTCTCCCGTCCAGAATACAAAGGAGACTGCCGAATTTTTTTAGAATTCCCGGTCGAAATTTGGTTCAAAGATTTGGGCAGAACCGTTCCTTTGGTTGCTGAACCAGACTCATGCACGTCTATTGTAGTATAGTAACCTAATCTCAGTACCTGCTAGGTAGACTCATGACTAGATTAGTCGTCTAGTTACTTGACATATCTTGTCCGTCGATAGCGTAAGGGGCGCGGTTCCACTCGGGAGACGGTCTGCAATCCTGGTCCTTGTTTGGTTTAAGGGTTGTGGATCTGCTTCAGAGCGGTTCATGCAATCCTTGTCATTTTTTGGCGGCATAATTAATAGACTCTTGTCCCCCCGACCATTCTTTCTAGGAGTTACCTAGTCTAGCCAGCTAGGACTGATAGTTGTCCATGTATCGGGATTGTGATTTTTGGATATATTGAGGATTAAGTATTATGGAGAGTATGATCTCGAGATATTGATTGATAGACTCACGTAGATTCTTGGATAGTGTTCTTTTGATGATGTTCTAATTTGATCAAATATGACTATGTGGATTCCTGGATTTTGATGATTGTGCAAATATTTCATGAAACGAAAAGAATATCGAGGGTATGATTATATTTTTACTTTACTTCCCAAGCGTCCAGAACTTGGTTTGATTGCTATATCTTGGTAGTTGAGAGACTTATTTTCTGATAGCTTGTGATCATTGATTCAGAGGATTCTTGTGAGCCAGAGGGCCTAACATTGATTCTAGTGATTGGCTTAGTATATGGTGATTATCTTTCTTGGCATGATATTTCTTCCATCGTGGATGTGAAGACTATTGATTGATTGATCCGGTGGATAGACCGACTTGATGATTAGAGCTGTAGGCTCCCATGTGTTTGAGAGCAATTCTAGTCGAGATCCCGACCTTGTACTTGACCTGATATCCATGCCACGATGTGGGCAGATGATTCATGTGACTGACAATTTAACCTTGTCCCCGACATGACTACTTATATCCGTACTGTAAGTCCAGTTTACCCCTTGAGGTACTGGCCCTAACTTTGCATGAGGTGCTCCTTGGCAGCGGCACTTTGAGGTGCTATCCCCTTGATTATATCTATGATTACCTGCACGGGTATCTGGTAGTTGGCCTATAGTTTTACCGTGGTCAGGATTGCTTGCTTGTTTGTTGCATAATACTAAGGATGGATCACAACTGGGACTATAGGTGCCGAGGTTGATTCTTACTTAGCGTTCTCGTACTGAGATACGACATCTAAGAGGATGATCATGTGACCACATGTGATTCCAGATAAACGTATGGATAATCTAGGTTACTTAAACTGGTAGAAGCATTGGGAGGGAAGGAATCCCGAGATCGTGCAATACTAGCCTTAATACAGACATTAGTCATGATTTACAGGCTGCCCGTCGTGGATATTGTTACCCTTCGCACTAGTGGATGGCAATTTCCGACTACTTTATGTACTATACATTATATACATGGCATGCTCAGCACGGTGGCCTTGGGACCGGTAATGACATGCATAGACCGGTGGTCTTACGAGGGACCGGTGCTTATCCAGTACCAGTTATACTTGGCCCCGCTAGCTCTGCTGGAACGGCACGTGAGGATTTCCTATACTTGCATTATTGGGTAACCCAACCTCCACCTAGACAGCCGTAGACATTTGAGTGGCCGCTTATTCATATAAATTGCATAGCTTGCTACTTGCTGTAACCCCACTTTCCTAATTTTTTTGAATTTCTTTTTTAATCTTTTCTCTAAATAATTTGGTTTAAAATAAAATTTTAATAATAAGTTTTCATAAATATTTTGGAGGGAAATGTGAATTAATAGCAGGGTTTCAAATCCTAAATTAGTTATAACAAACTTTTGGTGGTCCCTGTACTTTAATTCAAATTTCTAACTGTTTTCAATAGAATTTCGTAAAAATGTAAAAATCGGAGGACTTCCCTGCTTAATTGCCAGAGCAGGAGGGTTTATGTGTAATTTTCTCATTCCTTTAAAACTTAACGGATGAGAGAGAAGTTTATTCTCATCTCAACATATTTTCTCTAATTCCTCTTTCCCCCAAATCCACCAGAGCCCCTAACCCTAACCCTAGATTTTAAGGCGGCGACCATGGCTGCGAGCCACCACTCCACGACGTGCGGTGGAGCCATCTTTTCGACGACCGCCAGGGTCAGGTCGACGACGATGATCTCTTCCTTCTCCCGCAACAATGGCTACGGCGATCCTTCCGAGCAGCGGACAGCGACGTAGCGGGCTCTTCCGGCGACGGCGACAGTGAGGGATCTCCTCCTCCAGCGAGATCGACGACGACGACGTGCGAGCATCCCTTCTACGACGAGCCACGGCGACGACGAACGATCGAGCAAAACCTGCACTCGACGTTCGTGGCACACCCTCTGTTCTCCGACGGTCCCTTTTTCACGTGATAAAGCGGTGAGCCATCAATCCTTCTTCTTTGCTTGCTCTCAATTGTTCCGATCAGCTCGACATTATTTCGATTAGCTTGACGAGGTATGAATCTGCAGAATCGAATAAATCTAATTATTTTCTTTCTTTTGATTTTGTTCTAATTTTCCTGCGTTTAAATGTAGACCGGGATTGGGAAGTTGAATTATTTTGATCTAGAAGGAAATAGGGATCGTTTGATCATCAGATCTAAATTGGAATTCAAGGGTGAGTACTCAGTTCAAATTCTGTTGTTCTTAGAAGTTTTGTGTCCCTGTGATGAATTATCCCTGGTTTATGGATTTTGGTTCAGGGATCGATTTGACACAAGAGTCGTGTCCAGTTCTGAGGTGGTGGTGTTGTAACGCCCCAGTCCCAAAATACGTAGGACTAGGAACGTAGACATGCCAGCTGTATTCATACGAAGTACACTCCAATATATAGAATCCTCGTATGAATACATAAGCTGTAAAATATAGTAGAACCATAACTAATCTCATCCACACAAATAAATGAATAAAAGATATAATGATAACGAATTATCTTGATACAATATGTTGGGCGGAGACAAATCCACTACCAACAAGTAAAGGAAATTACATGAAAAAAATAAGTTTGGCAGCGAAGCGAAGACGATCCAAGCGCTATCATCCTCGAAGAAATAACGATGAACACGGCTAGAGCTAGAACATCTGCGAAAGACAAGAGCACACACCTGGCGAGATAACCAGGTCCTCAGGGACGTAACAAGACACATAATATCATGCCAATAACTGAATAACTAAAGCTCAACATAAAAGTATATATGACTCCACAAATAAAGGTCCTTAACCATTCTATGTAAAAATGCATTTTGAAAATAACGTTCCACACAAGGGCTCCCGAGACTAGAAACACGGCGCGTTAGCGTTTCAACCAAGGCACTAGTGGCGTCTAGAGAAAAGTAAATACACGGCCCATTAGCACTCGGGTGAGAACTAAGGGGCAGCTAGAGAAAAATAAATGCACGGCCACTAGCTTTTGGGTGAGTCACTAACGGCAGCTAGACGAAGGTAAATGCACGGCACATTTGTGTTTCAACCGAGGCACTTGTGGCATCTAGAGAAAAGTAAATAAGTGCACGGCCACTAGCTCTCAGCTGAATCACAAATGGCAGCTAGAAAAGTAAAGGTGTGAAAGCCCCTGCGCCTAATAACTGTCTTCACCCTCCCCATGCACTACACGTGCTGTATCCACATCACGACATTCCTAATAACTGCTAAGTCTTCTAGATAACCATAACTATTTAGCAGTTATTGCCTATCGCACGGCATGTGCGCACCGATGGCCAGTCGATACGTACGTTCGAGATCTATATGAGACTCGTGACTCGTGATACACAAGTGTCAGGGCCAATGAATGCGACACACACAAAGGTAGTCCCTTAACTCTAGGCCAATTGCATAACGAAAACTAAGTATAATAATTTGCAACTACATAAAGTTTTGAAATAACAATTTATATTTGCTAGAAATAAATAATTATAAAGCATGCATGATATTGAGCAAGAAATTAAACAGTAAAGGCAAGGTGTCTTGCCTGGTGTGACGCCTGGTGAGCTGCCTGGTGTGGTACAATAAAGGTGGCACAAGATCGACTTCGGTGTTACAACTACGCAAGATGACCTCTCGATTTGATTTAAAGTTGATTGGCGTGATATGACCATATCGGCACAGAAATAGTCCTAGACGTCAAAACTATGTAAGATAATTTCAGATGATGGTACGGACCGTGTCATTAAGTCCGGAATAGTCAAATTAGCAAGAAACGATATAAGGTAGTTCAGAATTCGGAAGAAGAGGTGAATATGACTAGCCACGAATAAGAAGTGAGATGTATATATAAATATATAGCTATTTTGGAAAACATATATATTAAAAACTATTTTTTTATATTCAAACTATTTTGGAGAAATACTTTGAAAATCTAAAAATATCTTTTGAAACCTTAATAGTTTTAGGTCAAAAGTCATATTAAAAATACCTCAAAAATAAAATAATATATTTTAGGCTTCATAATCTAGTTTGAAATGAAGGTCACTATACTTTTGTTACAAAATAATTTCTAGAAAATTATTTAATATATATATTTATTAAAAATAATTATAGTTAATAACTGGTGATAAGAATAATAATACTAATAATAGCTAAATTAATGATAATAATAACCTAACATTAATAATAACCATTTCTATTCATTATCTTGGTCAACTGATGATAATAATAATGATATTAGCAAAATGTCTATTGTTTGCAAAGAATAGCAAGATTCAAAATAAAAATATCAATATGAAACCCTTTGTTTCCCTTTTTTCGAGAAAACCACACAAACTGACAACAGCAACAATAATAATATGTACTAACAAAACTATTAATACTTATAACAAATACTTAATAATATAATATAATATAATAATATAATAATAATATAAAAAATAATATGATGATGATAATGATAGAAATAATAATAATAGAAATATAATAATAATATTATTATTCAACATACTCTTTACTGGTATAGTAAGAGGGTTATTATATCTCATTTACATATATTATTATGCACTCCTTTCTTCCCCCCATGTGCTGTTGGCTTTCTCCAAAAGGAAACATCAAGAGTTAAATGATTAAGAAAAGGAAGTAGGAAAGTATGGGAGAGAGTGCAAAAAAAATGGGGAAGGAGAGGAAGTGAAGGCGAGAGAGCGGGGAGGAGAGCCGAGAGAGAGAGAGTAGAGTGAACAGGAGGAAGAGAGAGTAGAGTGAACAGGAGAGAGAGAGAAGGGGGTTTGCAGCGCTCACCAGAGGTGGCCGGCGGGGGTTTCCGGCGAGCGCGGCGATTGGCGCGCTATCAGCGCCAGGCGGAGCGGGTGCGGTGGATCGGAAAGTTGGTGGAGGCGGTGCGGACGGGCGCACCTACGCGGAGGCGGTCGACCGTGAGGGCACGACGAGCAGGAAAGTTCGTGAGGCGGCGGCGGTCGCGCTGGAGGGTGCGGTAAGAGCGAAAGGGCGATGACCGGCCGGAGGTGACGGGCGGCGTCGGTCGCACAGATGCACGGGATGGCTGGGTGAGCTGCGCCGGGCTCGATCCAGGCGGCAAACAACGCCGAAGGGAGGGTCACCTCGGCGCGATGGGGTCGGGAAACGCACCAACGGCGACCGCGGCTCGCCGGGGCTGGGCGCTCGGCGGCTGAGAGGAGGTTAGGGTTCGAGTTTTTTTTTCTTTATTTCTATTTTGGTGGCGATTTGGGTGGCCGCGACCGACGATGGCCATGGCGATAGTGGAGGCGGGGCTGTGTTGTTGGTGACATGGTGGTTATTGTCAATTGCTGGCATGGTGTTGGTGGGCGTGGGGGAAGTCGGTCTGTGGAGGATTAACATTGGCGAGGGTTAGCTCCGGTGAGGAGGTCTGTGACGGTGATGGAGTTTCGGTTTTTGGGAGACTGGCCAGGGATGGCCAAAGTCGGAAGATCGGCACGAGATAGAAGTCATGAGGGTGGCGAGGCGGGTTGTTTGCCGAGACGGCGGTGAACATGGAACGATTGGGTGGTGATGATAGGCTGTGGTCGGGGACGAAGTGCAGGGGGTCGGGCGTGGCCGAAAGTCGAGGCGGAGGTGGTGAAGGCTGGGACATAGGATTAGGAATTCGATTGTGTCGGGATGTCGACACGGAGGGAATATTTGTATATGTAATCTATGGAATAAGACGGGGAGGGGACACGGACATGGTACACATTTTTGTAGAGAATTTGTGGATGTGAGAAATTTATGGAAGAGTACCTGCCTATTTATAGGATGTGGGAATTTCCAGTTGGATAAAAATTTAGGGGGTTTTAAATCTCCCATAGATAAATCGTATATTAATTAAAATAGATTAATTAAATCAAAATCCAATTTCAATTTAATTTAAAATCCAAATAAATCCAATAGATAAATATTTATCCTTAAATTAACTATTTAAATCAAACCAATAATTCTAACCACAATTTAAAGTATAATAATTAACTAAAATATCTTTTTATAATTGATTTAAAAATAATTTCAAAAATAAGTATGTATATTTAAATATTTGAAACACCTTTTTGACCAAACAATTAGTATTTTGAAAATTCATAGGGGACATGAAATATATTTCATGCATCTTGCACACAATTAGTATCAATAAAATAATGGTTTTCCTAACTACTACAAATATTTGTATAATAAAAATAAAATGTAAATAATTATTATTTTTGGAAATCTCGACGCGCCTCTTCTCATAATTAAAAATACTTATCACATATTATTTTGAAAACTATCTTACATAAATAAAATTTTATAATCAAAATCGTTTTTCTAAAAAGGTGTAGCTTGCACACATTCGCACTTGACGAGCAAAATACGGAAAACGTAAATTGGTGCACGACGTACAATACGACTAAGCTACATACAATACAAAATTTTAAATCAGTACTAAATTTAATTAAAAAAATAGTAGAAATTTAGGGGTTTTACATCCTACCCAACTTAAAAGAATTTCGTCCTCGAAATTAAGAATAATAGGGATGGGTGAGAAGGTCACATGGGTATATTGGTAATGAATACGATCAAGTCACTAGACGAGGCAAAGAAAAACGACGTTCAATGCAAACATGCATTAGAAAATTGCGATTTCAAATAATGACGAAAATAATTCCGGGATATGGCTAACTAACGCCAGAAGGAAAATGATTAGGGTTAAGGTTTAATCGAGATAACGTGCAATAAAGAATAGCATGGTATCAAGAGAAATAAACTTGAGAATTTAAAGATAGGCTTTCTTAAAAGTAGGTTGATGGCACGATTAAAAGAACGAATTAGGTTCACACCTGATTAGAAGGTCATGATAGGGCCGAGAAAAGGATGAGTAGTATGCAGGCTAGAGGAAGTTCTAGTACAACACCTTTGTCCTTCTAAAATAGGTGAAGGCGAAAGCAAGATAGAGTTCGAAAGAGGCGTTATCGAATACGAATACGTGGTTCAAAGGCGACCGAATAATTCAAAAAAAAAATTTCAAGGCAGTCGTGGATGGATCTCTAGAGGACAAGTTTAGCTATGTTCCCATCCACGTTGAATGATAAATAAAAGCGAACCAAAGTGCACTAGGTTGATCAGACCATCATGCACCGGTTCTGAGTAGAAAATACGTTAGTGGATGCATCCAATAACATATGTCATGAACAAGCTTGATAAGGAATTTAGCTTGCAAAAACTAGGCTACATTAGCATCATTAGTTTAGGTAGTAAAAACATAGACACGATGGTAGATGAAATGAAAACAAATATGAATAGTCTAAGAGTCATAAGGATCTAAGTCTTGTTTATTTCCATACCATCATTCTACGATTTTTTTTGTCCAATGTTTGGTTGACCAAATGGGTTAAATTCCTCTAGTCTCTATAGTCTAGATAATACTAATTATATTCTCCTTAATGGCCAAGAGTGTGTCGGGTCGTGGGGTGTTCTACCCAACTTAAAAGATTAAGCTAAGGGTGTTTGGGACATCTAACTAGTAGGGTCACCTCTAGCAAGCACGAAGGGAAGATAAGAATAATGATAGAAGGAATCAAGCAAGATGCAATCGACGAGTCGGTCCAATATAAAATCGAGGAAAAAGTCAAGTATGTGGATGAGATCCTAGACTTCTAATCCTATTCGCAGGCTTGCTTGGTACGGTAAAGTAACCAAACAATTTATCTTGACCTGCATGGGCCACCACAAAAGCGTGTAACGCCCCAGTCCCAAAATACGTAGGACTAGGAACGTAGACATGCCAGCTGTATTCATACGAAGTACACTCCAATATATGGAATCCTCGTATGAATACATAAGCTGTAAAATACAGAAGAACTATAACTAATCTCATCCACACAAATAAATAAATAAAAGATATATAATGATAATGAATTGTCTTGATACAATATGTTGGGCGGAGACAAATCCACTACCAACAAGTAAAGGAAAATTACATGGAAAATGAAATAAGTTTGGCGAGCGAAGCAAAGACGATCCAAGCGCTATCATCCTCGAAGAAATAACGATGAACACGGCTAGAGCTAGAACACCTGCGAAAGACAAGAGCACACACCTGGCGAGATAACCAGGTCCTCAGAGGGACGTAACAAGACACATAATATCATGCCAATAACTGAATAACTAAAGCTCAACATAAAAGTATATATGACTCCACAAATAAAGGTCCTTAACCATTCTATTTAAAAATGCATTTTGAAGACAACGTTCCATACAAGGGCTCCCGAGACTAGAAACACGGTGCGTTAGCGTTTCAACCAAGGCACTAGTGGCGTCTAGAGAAAAGTAAATGCACGGCCCATTAGCACTCGGGTGAGAACTAAGCGGCAGCTAGAGAAAAATAAATGCACGGCCACTAGCTCTTGGGTGAGTCACTAACGGCAGCTAGACGAAGGTAAATGCACGGCACATTTGTGTTTCAACCGAGGCACTAGTGGCATCTAGAGAAAAGTAAATAAGTGCACGGCCACTAGCTCTCGGTTGAATCACAAATGGCAGCTAGAGAAAAGTAAAGGTGTGAAAGCCCCTGCGCCAAATAACTTCCTTCACCCTCCCCATGCACTACACGTGCTGTATCCACATCACGACATTCCTAATAACTGCTAAGTCTTCTAGACAACCATAACTATTTAGTAGTTATTGCCTATCGTACGACATGTGTGCACCGATGGCCAGTCGATACGTACGTCCGAGATCTATATGAGACTCGTGACTCGTGATACACAAGTGTCAGGGCCAATGAATGCGACACACACAAAGGTAGTCCCTTAACTCTAGGCCAAATGCATAACGAAAACTAAGTATAATAATTTGCAACTACATAAAGTTTTGAAATAACAATTTATATTTGCTAGAAATAAATAATTATAAAGCTTGCATGATATTGAGCAAGAAATTAAACAGTAAAGGCAAGGTGTTTTGCCTGGTGTGACGCCTGGTGAGCTACCTGGTGTGGTACAATAAAGGTGGCACAAGATCGACTTCGGTGTTACAACTACGCAAGATGACCTCTCGATTTGATTTAAAGTTGATTGGCGTGATATGACCATATCGGCACAGAAATTGTCCTAGACGTCAAAACTATACAAGATAATTTCAGATAATGGTATGGACCGTGTCATTAAGTCCGGAATAGTCAAATTAGCAAGAAACGATATAAGGTAGTTCAAAATTCGGAAGAAGAGGTGAATATGACTAGCCACAAATAAGAAGTGAGATGTATATATAAATATATAGCTATTTTGGAAAACATATATTATATTGAAAACTATTTTTTTATTAGTCAAACTATTTTGGAGAAATACTTTGAAAATCTAAAAATATCTTTTGAAACCTTAACTTTATAGTTTTAGGTCAAAAGTCATATTAAAAATACCTCAAAAATAAATAATATATTTTAGGCTTCATAATCTAGTTTGAAATGAAGGTCACTATACTTTTGTTACAAAATAATTTCTAGAAAATTATTTAATATATATATTTATTAAAAATAATTATAGTTAATAACTGGTGATAAGAATAATAATACTAATAATAACTAAATTAATGATAATAATAACCTAACATTAATAATAACCATTTCTATTCATTATCTTGGTCAACTGATGATAATAATAATGATATTAGCAAAATGTCTATTGTTTGCAAAGAATAGCAAGATTCAAAATAAAATTATCAATATGACAACCCTTTGTTTCCCTTTTTCCGAGAAAATCACACAAACTGACAACAGCAACAATAATAATATGTACTAACAAAACTATTAATACTTATAACAAAATACTTAATAATAATAATAATAATAATAACAATAATAATAATAATAATAATAATAATAATAATAATGATGATAATGATAATGATAGAAATAATAATAATAGAAATAATAATAATAATTATTATTATTCCATATACTCTTTACTGGTATAGTAAAGAGGGTTATTATATCTCATTTACATATATTATTATGCACTCCTTTCTTCCGCCCATGTGCTGTTGGCTTTCTCCAAAAGGAAACATCACAAGAGTTAAATGATTAAGAAAAGGAAGAAGGAAAGTATGGGAGAGAGTGCAAAAAAAATGGGGAAGGAGAGAAAGTGAAGGCGAGAGAGCGGGAGAGCCGAGAGAGAGAGAGTAGAGTGAACGGGAGAGAGAGAAGGGGGTTTGCAACGCTCACCACAGGAGGCCGGGCAGGGGTTTCCGGCGAGCGCGGCGATTGGCGCCGCTATCAGCGCCGGGCGAAGCGGGTACGGTGGATCGGAGAGTTGGTGGAGGCGGTACGGACGGGCGTGCCTGCGCGGAGGTGGTCGACCGTGAGGGCACGGCGAGCAGGAAAGTCCGTGAGGCGGCGGCGGTCGCGCTGGAGGGAGCGGTGAGAGCGGAAGGGCGGCGACCGGCCGGAGGTGACGGGCGCCTTCGGTCGCACAGACGCACGGGATGGCTTGGGTGAGCTGCGCCGGGCTCGATCCAGGCGACGAACAACGCCGAAGGGAGGGTCACCTCGGCGCGATGGGGGTCAGGAAACGCGCCAAAGGCGACCGCGGCTCGCCGGGGCTGGGCGCTCGGCGGCTGAGAGGAGGTTAGGGTTCGAGTTTTTTTTCTTTATTTCTATTTTGGTGGCGATTTGGGTGGCCGCGACCGACGATGGCCGTGGCGATAGTGGAGGCGGGGCTGTGTTGTTGGTGACATAGTGGTGGTTGTCAATTGCTGGCATGGTGTTGGTGGGCGTGGGGGAAGTCGGTCTGTGGAGGATTAACATTGGCGAGGGTTGGCTCCGGTGAGGAGGTCTGTGACGGTGATGGAGTTTCGGTATTTGGGAGACTGGCCAGGGATGGCCAAAGTCGGAAGATCGGCACGAGATAGAAGTCATGAGGGTGGCGAGGCGGGTTGTTTGCCGAGACGGCGGTGAACATGGAACGATGGGGTGGTGATGATAGGCTATGGTTGGGGACGAAGTGCAGGGGGTCGGGCGTGGCCGGAAGTCGAGGCGGAGGTGGTGAAGGCTGGGACATAGGATTAGGAATTCGATTGTGTCGGGATGTCGACACGGAGGGAATATTTGTATATGTAATCTATGGAATAAGACGGGGAGGGGACACGGACACGATACACATTTTTGTAAAGAATTTGTGGATGTGAGAAATTTGTGGAGGAGTACCTGCCTATTTATAGGATGTAGGAATTCCCAGTTGGATAAGAATTTAGGTGGTTTTAAATCTCCCATAGGTAAATCGTATATTAATTAAAATAGATTAATTAAATCAAAATCCAATTTCAATTTAATTTAAAATCCAAATAAATCCAATAGATAAATATTTATCCTTAAATTAACTATTTAAATCAAACCAATAATTATAACCACAATTTAAAGTATAATAATTAACTAAAATATCTTTTTATAATTAATTTAAAAATAATTTCGAAAATAAGTATGTATAAAAATATTTGAAACACCTTTTTGACCAAACAATTAGTATTTCAAAAATTCATAGGGGACATGAAATATATTTCATGCATCTTGCACACAATTAGTATCAATAAAATAATGGTTTTCCTAACTACTACAAATATTTGTATAATAAAAATAAAATGTAAATAATTATTATTTTTGGAAATCTCGACGCGCCTCTCATAATTAAAAATACTTATCACATATTATTTTGAAAACTATCTTACATAAATAAAATTTTATAATCAAAATTGTTTTTCTAAAAAGGTGTACCTCGCACACATTCGCACTCGACGAGCAAAATACGGAAAACGTAAATTGGTGCGCGACGTACAATACGACTAAGCTACGTACAATATAAAATTTTAAATCAGTACTAAATTTAATTAAAAAAATAGTAGAAATTTAGGGGTTTTACAGGTGTTGAGCATCAATTCAAGTCCATGCTCAGGTACTCCTATATTCTTTAATCAATTGATCATTCAGAACTATTTTGGTTGAGATTGTCATGTAATGGTCAACCTGGGTATTCCAGTGTGTATCAGGAATTGATATCAACCTCTGATGATTGATACTGAATAGTTGGATTCAATCTATGTGAGAACTGATATCAAATCCTCGAGGATCAGATACTGGGGTATTAACTCAGACTGAGTAATCTGGTATCAAATCTCTGATAAGTAATTTTGAATATTTAGGTTCTGATTACATGATAATTGATCTCAGATTTGGAAAATGGATTGGGATAAGCAAGTCTTCCTTTCGATTTAATCCTAGGTTGATTATAATAGATGGCACTTGTATTCGATTAATTTTAATCTCA
The DNA here is from genome assembly GCA_029216955.1 of Iris pallida. Lineage (NCBI taxonomy): Eukaryota > Viridiplantae > Streptophyta > Magnoliopsida > Asparagales > Iridaceae > Iris > Iris pallida. Next base: position 40,388 of record JANAVB010013652.1, on the reverse strand, counting down.
GAATTCAGACTCTGATTTCAATTTAAGATAGGAATCTTTTAAATAAGTTGTTCGAGTTCATTAGATGGTGATTTCAGGGTAGTATCTGAACAATCATTTTTTCTGAGAATATTAGGTACTGTTACTTCTTGAGGTTGCTGCTGTAGGATTAGTAGAGAAAGGATGCTATAGAAAATTATTTTTTAGTATCATTCTAGTTGTGTTAGCTGGTACATCATAATTCAAGTTAAGAGGAATTCTAGCCTTTAAGAGGACCCAGTCCCTATTAGCAAGTAGATCACCTGGGGTTAAACCATGGTTGTGACAGTAAATACCCTCCCATATTCTGTGGTGGACTCAGCCTTGTTCTTACTTTTAAGGGAATAACAGAGTAGGTATCAAGTTCAGTCCAAGAGGACCCAAATCTGGATGTTAAATATTTTAGGAATGGAACAGTAGAATAAACATTACTGTGAACCTCTGTTTTCCCTTCCTGAAATATATTAAGGTCAGAGGATTATGAACTTGTGTGAGGCTCAATGTGACAGTAGGTTGTAGTCTATATCTCATGGGTTATATGGTTGTATATTGATACCTGTAACCTTGAGACATACACTCTCCCTGACTGTTAATCCTGATACTTGATTAGGTATGAGTTTGTTGGGGTTAACCACAAAAATATGATCAGGATTGAGCATCATCTGATCATTCAAGCATGGCTCGACAGGTAAGTAGTCTCTTTGTTTACCTGGGTGCAGTTTACAGGGTACTAAGTTAGGAAGGTTGTAGCATTTAGGGATAAGCCACTGTACTGGTAAGAGTTGTTTATTATAGATGAGTATGATTATAGAATCTGCAGATGAGCTGAGTTGTGTGTCAATGACATCTGAATAATTTCCTTTTTATTAGTAGTATCTTCACTTTAGTTTTATTTTCTGAGTTTTTGTATATTTCTTTCAAATAGACTGATAGCAAGTCTGGAGGGCAGGTTAATTGGTCCTTGGGAATGTTCTGATACTTTCAGTTTTGAAGGAAATGGGATTGAGATGTTGGTTGAACTGCAGGTTAGGATGTTGTAGTTCAGGACTGATTTGTAATGAATTGTAAAACCCATTAGCTAGGCACCTATAAATATAGTTTATACCTTTGAAGTTCAGCTTTTAGCAACATCAGTCACTCACTGGGTTTTTAGGGGGTACCTACATGTATTAGGAGTACTTTAGGAATATATCAAGTGTTTTGTTAGGAAAGATTTAAGACTATAACTGAATTTCACATGGAATGGTGTATGGACAAATATCACCTGAAGTAGAGTAGGTTTGCCATCCACCTTATCTTGAAACCAATACAGTACATGGGAGTTAGCCTTTATGGAACTTGAGCGGTGTAAGCAGATAGATAGATTAGCTTATACTTTAGGATATTATTGTAGTTGTATAAATTGTAAGATAGAGTTTATGTATACAAGATTGGTTTAGTGTAAATTAAGGATTATGTTAAAATAACTCTTCTAGATTAGAAATAACTATTTTAAATTGTTGACTTATCAAATTGTAACCATTAAACATGAGGATTTCCAGCTTTTCATCCCACACTTGATCACCCTGAGCAAGGCAAGTATACTCCTCAGACTTGTTCATTTTCTCATATCTTGTATATTCATTCATGTATCACCTTGTTGACACGATGTATCACGGGATTGTCTTGTTTCATGATTCTTGAGTTTACTTGTGTCGGGAGAGAAAAATACTACAGATGTGTGATCAAATTCTATTACTATTCATGTGAATAGCTTAGGTCCCGCATCGTGCACGCGGGACCCGAGCCGTACCATTTTATGTTCATTGAATCTACCCAAGCCGATCACACACTCTGGATGTATTTCAATCTTGCACATTTCAGGATTCAGGTTGTATTTCATGTTTAGGTTGTATTTTATGTTCAGGACTCATATCATGTTCCCTGTATTTACTTTCAGTACTCATGTTCAGTTTCATATCTTGTTCTCATTTCTCGTACTTTTATATATTTCCTGTTTTTTGTTCATACCATGATGTTCATGTTCATTTCCTTGGATATACTTAGCTCCGCTCCTAACTAGGATATGTTGCAGGTGTATTTGTAGGGTATTGTTCTACTTTATGGGCCAGAGCCCGGGATATTAGCTGAGCAGGATGAGACTTAGCTTAAGGCTTCAGGTTTAGACTATTTAGCTTTACTCATAGATATTGTTCTTTGAATTCATAGTGTATTTTCATTCTTGTTGTCTCTAGTACTTTTATGAAATTATGATCGGTGGATTACGGTGATCATTCTGGGAACGTTTTATAGATGCTGTGATTGTATATATTCATGTTTATCTGGTTAGATTTCCCTAGCTTGGTACAACTTACTTCGTCGTATCTAACGACGAAGGCTGGGCGTGTCCGACTCGTGTCCGATTATTCGGGAGCGGGTCATGACACTTGCTAAGCTGGCTGGCCCGTAATGCTGCCCCGGCACGGTAAATCATTCCTTTGTTCTTGTTTGATATAGGGGTGGATTATATTTCCGATGACAGACTACGAGTTCCGGTTGGCAATGCAGGTATTATTGGATGTTAGGAAGATTGTGTTGATTGTTGGTTATTTAGCTAAATTAGTTGTGGATTGTTATTGTGTGTTGGTACCGCACGATCCTTACCCTCTTTTGCTGTTCATATATGCTATTCCTGTCATATTTTATCCTACTGGCTTTTCTTCGCCCGTCCTTGAGCCTTCCTTTCTGGTACTTGCTACGGTTGGCCTGACCAACCCTGGATTGTTCCCAGATTGCCTGTGACCGACCATGTGGATCTTCTAGACTTGACTCGGGGGATGTGCTTCAGTTCCCGACCATGCTAGGAACTATGGGAAGGTATACTCATCTACATTATTATCCTGTACAGTAGATTTTTTATTATCATATGAGTATTTCCGCTTTCCATATGATTATCTTTATTGTGGTTATTTTATTGTTATTGCCTATGGATGAGATCGAATTTAGGCCAAAGAATGATTGCATGCTAGGATACCCAGCAGGATTGACAGCTGTCATCGTTGTATAACGTCTTCGTACCTTATACGGTATAGCTGGCCGACGTCCGTCCCCGTATTTCGGTACTGGGGCGTGACAGAAGGAGTGCAGGATGGCATTTTAATAGTGCCAATAATGTTAATGCAGGAAAAGATTTAAAATTTGAATTATAGAAAATTAAAGATTGGTGTAGGATGACATTTTAGGAGTGCCAATAACAACATCATATATATTTTTCTTTCTCTTTTTTCAGATTCATATATATATATATATATATATATATATATATATATATATATATATATATATATATATATTTTTTTCCAAAGTATATATATATATATATATATATATATATATATATATATATATATATATATATATATATATATATATATATATACTTTGGAAAAATAAAAATAAAAAATATATATACTTTGGGATAACTTACCAGAATTCCCCAAATATAATTTTTATTTATAACATTGCAGGGAGTGTTTTGCTAAATTATCCCTCTATATTAGTAAAAGAATACAAAAATACCCCCAATATTATAACCCTTTTTATTGTTTTTAAGAGTATTTTGATCATTTGCTAAAAATGATCAAAATGCCCTTATAATAACTATATTTTAAGGACATTAGGTGTAATTTGGCACCCAAAAATTTCTTTAAATATGACATAATTCTTCCAAATTTACTACAACAAAAAAATTTCCTTCTTTCAATACTTACAAGCAAACAAAATTTCTTCTCTTTTTTATAATACATCAAGCTAGTGAAGTACCAACTTTCTGGAGACTAAATTACAACTTTCTAAAGGTTCAACTTGATCAACCACCACAAAGATGCAACAATTCTACATCCGACTGTGGAGGATAGCAAGTTGAGGTTTAAGTATTTTTTAACATTGAAAAATGATATTAAAATTGATTAGTTAATTTTCTTCCACCTTTTTTTACTTTTTAGTTGGAAAATTTTTTCCCTCTCATTTTTTATTATTTTTAAAATATTATTTTTTAAAGTATGGATCATAATGATTCTACTACTCCTAACCACCCCTATTAAAGTATTTCAGAACAATGTTACAATTATTATAATAGTTTTGATTATGATAATAATCCTGTAGAACATGAATTTATGCCACCGCCACTGTCACCTCCATAAGTTATAAGTATTAATACTATTGTTTCAACTAGGAAAAAAAAATCAGTTTTATGAAGAAAAAAATTGATAAATTATTTGTCACCTATAATGAAGGAAAACAAGTTTTAGATCTGAAAGACCAAAAACCAATACCTAGAGGTGCACAATTCAAGAAATACAAAAAATCTTTAAATAAAAGAATGACGGCATGGGCACTTTGAAGACTGTAAAGTTATTGTGGCAAGGACACATTACATAAAGCATCGGTCCTCAAAGATCTTACAAAGAAAACTTTACTTATTCTGCTTTTAACAAAATCAATCTGACAAAATATAGTATTTGTGATGAACAATATTTTACATTTGGTGAGAGTAAATCGTATTACGACTATGCAAGTACTGCTCTAAATCCTTATTTTCCTTGTTTTATTAAAGTTTCTAGATCTACTACTACAACAAAAGCTGTTAAAACTTTTGAAAAAAAAAACAGCTTTGAAAGATAATTTTATAAATATTAGTAAATTTTCTTTAACGTGTGATATGGACTAGTAAAATAAGGATTTATACTAGTGCTTGCTTTGAAAAAGTTGTATCGAACTGACCCGGTACAATCGCTTAAGGTAGTATTAGCTCCGATATTCTGGAAGTATGTGTTTGCATTCAAGATTGGTTCGTGCGAAAAAATGGACTCAACACTTAAGAGTTGAAGATGCCGACATTAATGAACTGGACTCTCAATCTCTTACTATAGACGACCCTATTAGAAGAGGAGGTGCTAAACAATAAACTGGACAAAAGACCGAAGACTTGAAAATGTTATTTCAAAAAAGATGAAATAAATTTTTTACTTTTATATTTTTTAGTTTATCAAGAAAAATGTTATATCAAAATTTCAGATTTAATGAAATTAATAATAAAAAAAATTCTTATTTTCTTCCTTCCATTTATTATTTCTAAAGCCTTTTTCTATATAACCTGTACTAACTTGAATTGGCCCTAAATCGGCTAGAACCGGCCCTCTTCCATTCCGGGTTCAGGTTCGCTTTAGGTTTGGTTTTCTAAGACGCTTGTCCGGGCTGACTCGGCTCGGCCAAAAATACACCCTGAGAATAAGCTGCAGTCTAATGTAAACAAGATATTGTAGCAATATTGGATCGTGCCTACACCCGCCATAAATAGTATACATTTAGACAAAAATAATAAATCTAGGAATAATACAGGGATGGGAAAGAAACGCAGAAACCTTTCCCCAAACCGGAGAGTACCTGCGAGAGGACCGAGCAATACAACGCACGAACCCAAAAACAAATACACAAAACAATCCACGCAGACACAGAGAATTTTTGACGTGGAAAAACCCTTGCGGGAAAAAATCATGGGACGATCGGAGTCCAACCCTGAGAAGCCTCCACTAATGGAATAGAAGAATTACACCCTCTACAAACTCCTCCCGATCCAAATCGGATCCCCACAACACTCAGAGATAAGAACAATGATTACAAGGCTACGAAGAGCGAGAACGACGAGTAGAGATTACCCGAACACGATCTCCTTCGAATGGCGACCTTCAATCCTCCGTCTTTTTCTCCGAAGTTGTAATGGCACTCTTGTCTCCTTCTCTCTCAAACTTGTGTTCCTTGCGATAATTATGCGTTGTGAATTAGGGTTGAGAAAACTCAATATAACTCCCTAATCCCGCAGCAAACCTGGACCGTTGGATTAGATCCAATGATGAAAACTTATCCTAAAATCCGCTTCAGCCCCCGACGACACAGAGTTCGGCCAGAACTCTGTGTCGAGCAAACAGAATCTTACGCCAACATTCTGGAAGCGCCAGACCAAGTTCGGCCAGAACTCGACCTGGGACCGAGTTCGGGCCGAACTCGGATCCCCTGCTTCCAGCAGCTCCAGCAGCAACTTCATCGCCTACTTCCCGAGCTTCTCCGACATCGGACGGCGCTCGTCGCACTCTGGGGCCTTCTCCACATAGGTTGGGAACCCCACCCAGTCCAATAAATCTCCCCCTTCACAACTATGGGGAGGATGTCGTCATCCCGACGACCTGCCTGCAGTACTCAAACTTTCCCCTTGGTAGAATCTTCGTGAACATATCAGCTCCGTTGTCATCTGTATGCACCTTCTCAAGCTCCGCGTCCTTCTTCTCAACCACATCCCGTATCCAATGATACCGGGTCTCGATGTGCTTGGACCGGCTATGAAACGTCTGATTCTTTACAAGGTGGATCGCACTCTGACTGTCGCAAAGTAAAGTATACTGCTCTTGCTTCAGTCCCATTTCCTGCAGCAGCTTCTTCATCCACAACAGCTCCTTGCAAGCCTCCGTCGCCGCAATGTACTCTGCCTCTGTCGTCGACAAGGCAATACACTTCTGCAACCGCGACTGCCACGATACTGCTCCTCCCGCAAACATCATCACGTAGCCCGAAGTCGATCGCCTCGTGTCTACATCTCCAGCCTTATCAGCGTCGGTATACCCAACCAGCTTCGGCTCGTCACCACCAAAGGAAAGTCTCCAACCAGCAGTGCCCTGAAGATAACGTAGAATCCACTTGACCGCACTCCAATGTACCCTTCCAGGATTTGAAAGATACCTGCTAACCGTACCAACTGCATGAGCAATATCTGGCCTCGTACACACCATAGCATACATCAGGCTTCCTACAGCTGAGGCATATGGAACCCGCTCCATATCTTCCTTTTCGTCCTCGGTAGATGGACACTGTTCCTCAGTGAGCTTAAAGTGAGCCGCGAGGTGGGAACTCACTTTCTTCGACCCGTCCATCCCGAAACGCTGAAGTACCCGGTGAATGTACTTCTTTTGGGACAAGTATAGCAGCTTGGACTCTCTCTCTCGGCTGATCTCCATCCCAAGAATAGTCTTCGCTGTGCCCAAATCCTTCATAGAGAAGGCCGTGCCCAGTTGGCGCTTCAATTCCGCTATCCTAGTGGTATTCCGACCCACTAATAGCATATCATCAACATAGAGCAACAAAATAATGAAAACATCATCGGCAAAATACCTCACAAATGCAAAAAATTATCCAACGTCGTCCGTGCATAACCATGCTCCCCCATAAATGACTCGAACTTTCTGTACCACTGCCTCGGAGCCGGCTTCAGACCATGCAAGCTCTTCTTCAACCGGCAGACCAAATGTGACTTGCCCTTCTCACAGAATCTCTCTGGCTGCTCCATGTACAACTCCTCCTCAAGATCAACGTGGAGGAATGCCGTCTTCACGTCCATCTGCTCGACCTCCAAGTCGAAACTGGCTGCTAATGCTAGCACCACCCGAATAGAAGAATGCTTGACGATAGGCGAAAAGATCTCATCATAATCCATGCCTTTCCGCTGACCGTAGCCTTTGACTACCAGCCTCGCTTTGTATCGAGGGCGAGTAGCATCATCCGTCTGCTTCACTCTGAACACCCATCGATTCTTCAAAGCCTTCTTGCCCTTTGGCAACCGTACCAGATCATAAGTGGAATTAGTGTGCAAGGAACTCATCTCCTCCTGCATAGCCACCATCCACTCCTGCCTGTGTTCGTCTTCCATAGCCTCTGCGAAACTTTCGGGCTCCCCCCCGTCAGTCAATAGCACATACTCATCCGGTGAGTATCTCGTAGATGGTCGACGATCCCTGTCACTCCTTCTCAGTGGAGCCACTGGTGCTGGCTGTATACCGACAGCCTCCGCCCCTTCAGGAACTACCTCTCCGGCATGCTCATCCTCCTGAGGGACATCCTGACCACCATCAGCAGGCTGATGATCAAGGTTGGGAGCAACTCCATGTACCGGCTCCCCCATAACTGGATCCTCTGCGATGTCCTCTGGAAACTGCTCGAAGCGAAATGACTCTAACTCAGGCCATTCCTCAGCCTCAGAAGGCGTCTCGGAATCCTGAGTGTTGGTCATGGTCTGATCCTCGACGAACACCACGTCCCTGCTTCTGTAGAGCTTTCCTTCCACTGGGTCGTAGAGTCTATAGCCAAACTTATCCCGACCATAGCCGACAAAGACGCATCGCCTCGTCTTCGGCTCAAGTTTGGTCCTCTCGTCCTTCGGTATATGCACGAAGGCTTTACAACCAAACGCCCGCAGGTGACTGTATGACGGCTCTTTGCCGTACCATACTTTATCAGGCACATCATCCTGCAAAGGAGCACTAGGAGACAAATTAATAATATAAGCAGCTGTGAGAAAAGCCTCACCCCAATAACTGCCTGGCAAGTTTGCTTCTGACAGCAAACACCGCACCCTCTCTATCAGTGTCCTGTTCATGCGCTCCGCTACACCATTGAGCTGAGGTATCTTTGGCGGAGTCTTCTGGTGTCGTATCCCTTGCTCTCTGCAATACGCATCAAAGGGACCGATGTATTCATCGTCATTGTCGAACCGAACACACAACAACTTCTTGCCCGTCTCCCTTTCAACAGAGGCCTGAAACTCCTTGAAAGTAGACAGCACCTGATCCTTGGTCTTTAAGGCATAGACCCAAACCTTCCTGGAATAGTCATCAATAAAAGTCATAAAGTAAGAAGCACCACCAAGAGATTTTACCTTCATAGGACCGCAGACATCCGAGTGAATCAACTCGAGCAACGCCGGCTTCCTCAAACTTGGGTGACTTTGAAAAGACACCCTATTTTGCTTCCCAGCTAAACAGTGCGTGCATTTCTCCAACTTTGTAGACTTGAGCCCCGGAATCACTTTCCTGTTCACCAAGTAGCTCATCCCCTTCTCGCTGATATGGCCGAGCCGCCTGTGCCACAACTCGGTAGACGCATCACTGACTGCGTTCACCTCCTGTGCCCCCTCTGCGCTCCCCTCCATATAGTAGAGACCGGACTTCTTGCTTCCTCTGGCAATCACCATCGAACCTCTAGAAAGCTTCCACTGACTATTTCCGAAGAGACTGAAGAATCCCTCGTCATCCAACCTTCCAACCGACACCAGGTTGAAACGGATATCAGGGACATGACGAACATCCTTAAGAACAAGAACCGCACCCGTCTTCGTTCTCAAATGCACATCTCTAACGGCAACCGCCTTCGACACATCTCCGTTGCCCATCTTCAACACTCCACAGTCGCCTGTAGTATAAGTGGCAAACAGTGCCCTATTGTGAGATACATGTGCTGAAGCCCCTGAGTCCACCAGCCAAGAATTGTCATCGCAGGCGAGGTTAGTAATGACCTCATCACCTACGACGATCACATCGCCTCCATGCACCGAGGCCGTCGCTGTAGTGTTCTCCTCTTGCTTCCCCTTGTCGCCCTTCTTCTCTCTCTTCCAAGCGAAACAATTTCGCTTGATATGGCCCTTCTTACCGCAATGGTAACACTCTGAGTCCTCGTAACGACCTTTGGACTTCCCCCTGCTCTTGTCTTTGCTACCACCTGGACCCCTGCTTTTGCCCCTTCCGCGGCTCTCTGAAACAAGTGCCTCTGAGTGGTGGGATGTGGATGAAGTGCCCTGAGAACGTCTCCACATCTCTTCATTCAACACCCCGCTCTTGGCAAACTCCAGACTGACCATGCCCTCTGGAGCAGAAGGGATCATAGATACTCGTACGGTCTCCCACGAGTCTGGCAATGTACACAGCAGCCACAGTCCCTGAACTTCGTCGTCGAACTTGACTCCCATAGAAGATAGCTGGTCAACCACGCCCTGGAAATCACTCAAGTGATTCGTAATAGACGCCCCATCTTTGTACCGCAGACCCATCATCGTCCGGATCAGGAACAACTTGTTTACCCCGGTCTTCTTCGCATACAAGGATTCCAGCTTATCCCACAACGTCTTCGCGTGCTCAATATTGGCAACGTGGTTGTACACGTTCTCGTCAACGAACTGCCTGATGTATCCGCACACCTATATATGCTCGAATTTCTAGTCCTCCTCGGATTTATCACTGGGCTTCTCGGATGCAAATACGGGCAGATGCAGCTTCTTGACGAACAGCAAATCCTTCATCTTGCTCCGCCAATAATGATAGTTTGTGCCGTTCAGATTCACCATGCGTACCGGCTTCGCGTCCATCTCTCCTCTCTGGTTCTTCTGTCAACTCCTGACACCCTTTGAACCCAAAGCTCTGATACCACTCTGATGGAAAAGAAACACGGAAACCTTTCCCCAAACCAGAGAGTACCTGCGAGAGGACCGAGCAATACAACGCACGAACCCAAAAACAAATACACAAAACAATCCACGCAGACACAGAGAATTTTTGACGTAGAAAAACCCTTGCAGGAAAAAACTACGGGACGATCGGAGTCCAACCCTGAGAAGCCTCCACTAATGGAATAGAAGAATTACACCCTCTACAAACTCCTCCCGATCCAAATCGGATCCCCACAACACTCAGAGATAAGAACAATGATTACAAGGCTACGAAGAGCGAGAACGACGAGTAGAGATTACCCGAACATGATCTCCTTCGAATGGCGACCTTCAATCCTCCGTCTTCTTCTCCGAAGTTGTAATGGCACTCTTGCCTCCTTCTCTCTCAAACTTGTGTTCCTTGCGATAATTATGCGTTGTGAATTAGGGTTGAGAAAACTCAATATAACTCCCTAATCCCGCAGCAAACCTGGACCGTTGGATTAGATCCAATGATGAAAACTCATCCTAAAATCCGCTTCAGCCCCCGACGACACAAAGTTCGGCCAGAACTCTGTGTCGAGCAAACAGAACCTCACGCCAACATTCTGGAAGCGTCAGACCGAGTTCGGCCAGAACTCGGCCTGGGACCGAGTTCGGGCCGAACTCGGATCTCCTGCTTCCAGCAGCTCCAGCAGCAACAGCAGCAACTTCGTCGCCTACTTCCCGAGCTTCTCCGACATCGGACGGTGCTCGTCGCACTCCGGGGCCTTCTCCACATAGGTTGGGAACCCCACCCACTCCAACATACAGAACACTAAGGATCTGTTTGGAAATTGTTGGTGTAGCGGTTATAAGATATTTTTAAAGTACCGGTTATGAGTGGTCCGATTTTGGAGGTTTTAAGTAACGACTTTTAAACCAATCTGATACATGCTTAGTAATTAGTAGTGAGTGACTATGAAAGTTTTTGAAAATAATAAAATTACTTACACGCCCATATGTAACGTCCCAGTCCCAAAATACGTAGGACTAGATAGGTAAACATGTCAACCGTATAATAAATATACGTAAGATGTAAATGTAGTATAATTATGGTTAACTAATCTCATCCACAAAATAAAAGGATAAAGCTTTTTATAGAATCAAATATGAAATATAATTTTACATATTGCTGGATGGAGACAAATCTACTACCAACATAAAACTAAAAAGATGGAAATAACAAAATAAGAATGCGAGCAGCAAGGGATAATCCAAGAGCATATCATAATGATGGGAAGGAGAAGACCAAGATCTTGGCAAAAATGCCTACAGATAGTCAAGAGAACACACACACCTAAAGAGATCACAGGTCCTCAGAGGGACGTAACAAGATACATAATATCATGCTATATGAACTGTTATGGTATATAAATAAAGGTGCAAACGACTATCCTACACAACAAATATGCAAAGGGTATCCTAGCCGTCTATCGTGCAATTAGAGGACAACTTTCACACACGTGGGCGGGATTTAGGCTATGTATAAATGTATTTTCGTCCAGTCATCTGTATCCGGTCGTAATATCCAAAACATTAGAGGATATCTATAATTTGTATTACGTTGTAGTTCCATCCGGATACTATGGTTACCTGTTTGACTTTCCATACACACTAGTGATTGTCCTCCCCCAAGATTTCCACACTGACCAAGTCATATCCATAACCTATCCAGTTTTGTAACTGCTTGAGTCTCTAAATCCTAATCATAGTGGTTACGATTATCTATCCGTCATACGACTCTTACGTACCGATGATCAGTCAAATATGCATGTCGTACCCTTAGCAAAATGTCTCAAATCGTAGAATATGATTGTCGTGGCTAAAGGAGATATAATGATATCCCACAATAATAAAGTAGCCTCTGTTTTCAAAAATGAGAGTAAATTTATCATTTTCTATATTTTAATATTTTGTGAATATTTATTTGTTAGTATCGTATTTTTTAGGGATTATTTAGTCGGGTTAGAGACTCTTCTAGTTTTGACTTGTGTTAGTGGCCCGGTTAGCTTAGACTCTAGTCGGAACCCATGGATTAGCTAGGCATGGCCCACAAACCCAACTTATTAGGCTAGTACAAGTAGGCTAATCCCATATGACTGTTGACCCAAATTGGATCGCAGTCAACCTAATATTGATAATTAACAAGACGATATCTGTTATAATCCAACTTGACACATCAAGCTCTAAAACAAAACGTCATCATATATCAGTTCAAGACAGACATCATCGATGATTGCTTCGACAATGCTGCTGTTACTTATAATCTGAGTCTGTATTTTTACTTTTTATTGAGTCTAGGCTATTGTAAGTTGAGTCGCACTGAGTATCTCAACCCTAGACTTAATATCCAAGCTCTACCAAACAAACTCCAAAATCTGCCATGCCCAAAAAGCCTACTTGAACTTTCTGTCCTCTAGGAGACAGAGTTCGGGCTGAACTCTGCCCTACATAGAGTTCGGGCTGAACTCTGCCCCCTTAATTTTAGGACCTAATTTTTAGGGCTTGCTGGTTGCTAGTTGTCCAACGGCTAAATATTTGAATATTTGGGACAGAGTTCTGGCCGAACTCTGTCTATCTGGACTAGTATATATAGGCCTTGATTTCTCTCATTTTTAATCATCCAATCTTCTCATCTTCTCTTCTCCTATTAGCCTATACATTCAAGAGCTTATTCTTCTCATCTAACTAGCCACAAAACTTTTCAAGCCCCCAAGGTGCTCAGTACGAGTCAACTAGAAGTTTGTGTGCAAGAGTTTCATAAGAAGTCACTTGGATAATTTCAAGTCTCGCCATCCGCGAATCTATAAGAAGTTGGCGTGCTCTTCTGAGTAGAGGCACGTGGTTGTACGCCATTTTACAAATAATGGATTTCAATTCTGAGCTAGAGTTCTCAGGCCTGGACTAGTCCTCCACGAGGAAAACCATGTTAAAAACTTCTGCGTCTGCGTATGCTTCTCTGATCTCTATTTATATTCTGCACTTATACTCTGATTATTATTTCTGTTGGGTGGACTTGAATAAAGTTATTTTTTTAATTGGATTTTATCGACACATACTCTATTCACCCCCTCTAGAGTTGCCTACATGTATTTTAATTGGTATCAGAGCACAGTTATCTTATATTGGATTAACATCCTAAGAGCTGATCCATGGCAATCACACAACCTACCTTTTTCAACTATGATGAAAGACAGTCCACAAATAGGTTACCCCTATTTGACGGAACTAACTGCTCTTATTGAAAAACTAGGATAAGTTTTTATCTCAAGTCTCTAGACTTTGATCTGTGGACCATCGTCACAGATGGTTACAAGAAACCTGCCAGAATAGCTGTCGAGGGGAATCTTGTTGAAAAATCCCACGACAAATATTCTGACCAAGAAAAGAAACAGGCAAGTCTAGATGCTAGGGCTATTAATGCTCTCTTTTATACAATAGATAGGACTGAATTCAACAGGGTCTCTACATGCTCCACCTCACACGAAGTATGGAGGCTTCTGGAGGTAACTCATGAAGGAACCACACAAGTTAAAGAATCAAATATCAGCCGTCTGACACAAGCATACGAGGCATTCAAAATGAACCCTAATAAGACAATTACTAAGATGTTCACCAGATTCCTCGACATCGTCAACCCTCTATATTCTCTTGGCAAAGTATATTCCAACCATAAGAAGATACACAAACTGCTAAGAGGATTGTCGAAGATCTAGAATCCCAAGGTTACGACGATTATCGAAGAAAATGATCTTACGACTATGTCACTAGAAACTCTAATGGGCAAGTTGATGACGCATGAGCTCGACCTCAAAGATTTTGAAAAAACTGCTCCAAAATAAAAAGAAATTGCCTTACGAGCTCATCACCGAAGAACCATTTCAGAGGAAATAGATGACAATGATTCCGAAGGTGACGATCAAGCACTCATGGTTCAAAATTTTAAGAAGTTCCTACGCTTCAACCGAAAGGAGAAGGAACAAAAAGACGATGAGGAGGAACCCACCGGCTTCTGATGCAAGATGATGGGACACGTCAAAAAAGATTATCCTGTAGCAAAGAAAGGAAGCAGATACGAAAAGCTGTACAAGAAGCCAACCCCAAGGAAGTATGCCAATACTAGCATCTGGCACAAAAGCGAAGCCAGTGATTCAAATGAAGAAGAGGACTCTCCATAAGACACGACAAACGTCTACCTAATGGCAACTTCAGATAAGGTAAATAATTCTTTTGACAACTTTTCTTTTGATGAACTAGGTGATGCCTTTAGTGATCTACCTGAAGACCACAAAAAGGTTATTAACAAATAAAAACATGCTAAGGATAAAATCATGGCTCATGAAGTCGAGATCCATAGACTTTCATGCTTATTAAAAATGTTAGAAATACTACACCCATGGAAAATACTGAAAAAGTATCTAAGCTTAAGTTAAGCTTACACGATGCCGAATCTCTTATTAAGAAACAAACACACGATATCACTGCTTTAAATAAAGAACTTATTGAAGAGAAAAACAAGTACAAGATTGCTACTGGTAGAATAAATGGTCGTACTGCTAAATGTGATGAGTTGCATGCTGCCTCTAAGAAATTAGAGATTAGACTGGATAAACAGGTTATTCAACCTCAAACTCAGTCTCATAATCACAACACTTACACTAAACACCAGACTGCTCAACACAAGAGAGCACGTCATTACAAGAACACTCATCCACATACTACACAAAAATATACCTTTATGTACACCTACTCCCATGCAACACGTAAACACACACACACGTAGTTATCATTATCCTGCTGCTACATGTAATAATTATCATCATCCTGTTAGTACACACAATTATTATCATCATCATCCTACTACTACACATAGTTATCATCATCCTATACCCACATATAGACATCACTATCATCCTGCACCCAATACCAATATGCATGCTACATGTACTTATTGTGGTTTACATGGACACATATCACTACAGTGTAGAATTAGAAAACTAGTGGATATTAATCTATATGCATGGGTACCGAAGACTAACTTTTCATGACCCACAAAAATTTGGGTACCAAAGGTCACATCTACTCATGGTGTAGGTGGACCTTCCTTCTCAAACTAGAAGCAAATAGATTCTCGATAGTGGGTGCTCGCGACATATGACTGGAGATGCTAATCTATTCACAATACTATCGATGAAAATGGAAGAATATGTATCCTTTGGCAACAATCTGAAAGGCTATATCATAGGTAACAGTACAATTGGTTATCCTCCTTCTCCCATTATTAAGGATGTCTGTTTAGTGACCGAGTTAAAGCATAACCTGCTCAGCATTAGTCATCTTGTTGATCACGGATATGATATTAACTTCAGTAAAACTAAATGCTTTATCTGTGATACATCATCTGGAGACATCACTTTCGAAGGGATAAGAGAAGATAATATATATATTTTCTATCTATCTAGAGATACTAACAGTACAGGTAGATGCCTTTACGCCCATAAAGATGAAAGGCTATTATGGCATCAGCGTCTTGGTCATGCTAACATGGACACCATATCGAGACTATCTACCAAGAAGCTAGTAAAAGGATTGCCTGAAATCACATTAAAAAAGGACACGATATGTGCCGAATGTGAAAAGAATAAGGCTACCAAATCTTTTTTTAAATCTATCAATACTGTAAGTACCACTCGACCTTTGTAATTACTCCATATAGATTTATTTGGTCCTAGTAGAGTAGCCAGTCTTGGCGAAAAACTCTATGCTTTCGTTATTGTTAATGATTTTTCAAGATTCACTTGGGTTTTCTTTCTTGCAAATAAAAATGACACCATTTCAGTTTTCAAAGTTTTTGCTAAAAAGTTCCAAAACGAAAAAGGTTACATGATTACTCGTACCCGAAGTGATCATGGTGGCGAATTCAAAAATTCTGATTTTGAAAAGTTTTGTGATTTAAATGGCTTTAATCATGAGTTTTCTTGTCCTAGAACTCCTCAACAAAATAGTGTTGTAGAGCGAAAGAATAGGACTCTTGGCGATATGGCTAGAGTCATGCTAAATCAATTTTCCCTTCCAAAATATTTTTGGACAGAAGCTGTCAGCATAGCGTGCCATGTTTTGAATAGGATTTTGATTCGACCTATTTCGAAGAAAATACCCTATGAGATTTGGTTTGGTAGAACTCCAAATATTTCATACTTTCGAGTGTTTGGCTGTCGCTGCTTTATCCTGAATACCAAAGACAACTTAGGCAAGTTTGATGCCAAAGCTGACGAAGGTATTCTTCTTGGTTATGCTGCCAAGAGTAAGGGATATAGTGTGTTCAAAAAATGCTCCATGATTGTTGAAGAGTCTACTAACGTAACTTTTGATGAGGATAATAGTACAGCTATCATTCCCGATGATAATGAACCATCAACTTTTACTCCTGTGGATACACCACCCGAAACCAGTTATCTGGAGAGCTTACCAAAGAAGTTCTAATTCAAACCTTCACATCCAAAAAACTTGGTAATAGGTAAGGTATCGAAAGGGGTAACTACTCGATCTTCCTTAAGAGATTCTATTGCTAGCACTGATTTTATTTCTCAAATTGAACCTAAAAATATTTTAGAAGCTTTTAACGATGAATTTTAGATATCTGCAATGCAAGAAGAACTCAACCAATTTGATTGAAATTAGGTTTGGAAACTTGTTCCTAGACCCGCTGATCATTCAATCATTGGTACCAAATGGGTTTTTCGTAACAAAGTTAATGAGGACGGTTCGGTCACTCGTAATAAGGCTCGTTTCGTAGCTCAATGATACAACCAAGAGGAGGGTATCGACTACGATGAGACGTATGCTCCTGTTGTACGACTTGAATCTATTTTGATGCTTTCCTCCTTTGCAAATTTCTAAAACTTTTTCAAATGAATGTGAAAAGTGCTTTTCTAAATGGTTTTTTTTATTAAAGAAGAGGTTTTTGTCAAGCAACCCCCTGGTTTTAAAAATCATAAATTTTTTGACCATGTTTTTAAACTTAAGAAAGCTCTTTATGGCCTCAAACAAGCTCCTCGAGCTTGGTATGAACGCATTAGTACTTTCTTACTTGATAAAGGTTTTTCAAAAGGGAAAATTGACACTACACTTTTTATAAAATCCCTTGATGACACTATTTTGTTAGTACAAATCTATGTAGATGATATCATATTTAGGTCTACTAATGAGGGTCTATGCAAAGATTTTGCCAAGTGTATGCAGAACGAGTTTGAGATGAGCATGATGGGGGAGCTCAACTACTTCCTTGGACTACAAATCAAACAATACTCGTAAGACGTCTTCATCAGTCAGTCGAAGTATACAAAGGACATGCTGAAAAAGTTTGAGCTTGACAACATTAAACCTATCAGCACACCTATGGCTACTACAACAAAGTTGGAACCTGATGAAAGCGACAAACCGATCAATCAACGTAAGTATCGAGGTATGATTGTTAGTCTATTGTATTTAACTGCTAGTCGTTCCGATATTATGTTTAGCGTTTGCTTATGTGCTAGATATCAAGCTAATCCTAAAGAATCATACATGACTGCTGTTAAGCGTATCTTTAGATATCTTAAGATTACGATAGGCTTGTGGTATCCCAAAACCACTTTCTTTGACTTAATCGGATATTTCGATACTGATTTTACGGGATACAAAGTCGACCGTAAGAGTACAGCAGCACGTGTTATTTGTTAAGAAAGGCTTTAGCCTCATGGTTTAGCAAGAAGCAGAATTATGTCGTACTATCTACAACATAAGCTGAGTACATCGCAGCTGGTCGTTGTTGTGCACAGATTTTGTGGATGAAGCAAACTCTTGAAGACTATAACTTATTATTCAAGCACATACCTATTTTCTGTGATAACACTAGTGCAATAAATTTGACCAAGAACCCAGTATGTCACTCACGCACAAAGAATATAGAGATTAGACATAATTTCTTGTGTGATCATCAACAGCACGACACTATTAACTTAGAATTCATTGACACTGAACATCAGCTAGCAGATTTCTTTACAAAACCACTAGCCGAAGAGCGCTTCAATTTTTTCGTCGAGAGTTAGGAATTTTGGATGAAACTGTCATACAATAAGTTGTACCTACGTAAATAACGGTTATAACGAACATCATTCATGGTAACATTACTTTAGGTACAAGCCGAAAGGGCCCTTCTGACAATAAGGCGTAAAAGCCTAAGCGACACGGTGCACTAGTCTTCGGACTACCGCTAGCTGGGATCCGGCCCCTACAGCTAACCTAAAGCAGTTTCATTGTGATGATCATCGTTTTAAACAGTATTTATTATATGGTACACTATTTTTATGGCTTGTAACATTTAATATTTCAAATTCAGAATTTTTTTTTTCAAACCTTTTTCTGTTCTCGAGCCAGAGCCACAGAACTCGGGCCGAACTTTGTGTGCCTGCTTCCAGAACCCCCAGCTGCTCCTGGCCATCCAATTTTTGATCTAACGGCCACGATTTAACCCGACCAGCTGGCCCTAATGCTCATATACCCGAACTCTTTCTCTCTTTCACATCACTTTTCTCTTTTTCTACCTTCCTCAAAACCCTTTCTCCTCAAACCCTAACCCTATAAAACTCAATTCTTCGGGCTATCTTTCCCCAAACTCAAGATTTAAGGGTTTTTGGTGGATCTCTTCCATGTCCAACTACTTTTATGAGGTATAACTCATATTTTTCATCTCTTTCAAATTCATCTTTTCATTATCAATGGCTCTAAAGTTATTTGGTAGAGGAAAGAGGTTGAGAAGTGAGGGGGCATCTTCATCTAACCCTCCTCCTTCTAGTCATCCTTTGTTCAATCCACCACTCCACCATATCCCAACACCTATAATGAGCAAATTTTTGTCTCATTGGATGCATCTAATGAGTGGTACATGGACTTTCGCTAACGTAGTGTATTTTCCGGGCCATCTGATAAACTTCACAATTTTTTCGGCATATGACGCACTTTTTCACGATTTATGCCTAGATGAACTCGTCACAACTTCATCTCTTGTCTATCTCAATGCCATATAGATGTTTTAGTATAATTTAACTCATGACGACACTAGGATTTATTCTCGTGTCGCAGACATTGACATATCTTTTGATGATTTTGAACTTGCCGATTACCTTGACCTCCCGGAACCCAACACTTGGAAAAAACTTGTTGATGCCCGACAGTTCCAATTTCTCGGTGATACCACTCTTGAAGGTTTTAAGGATGCATTTTGTTCTCCTAACACACGTCCTCGCAAGCTTCGAGCCAAATATCTCAACAACTATTTTTATGAACTCCATCGGATCATCTTTTTCTCGATCTTGTCCAAAGCGGGATCTACCGATGAAGTCACTTATCTTGAGATATTGGCTCTATATCATCTTCACTTTTGTCTTCCGTTCAACTTTCCTCATACGATGATGGATTGGATGATTCATACGAGACCAAAACCAAAATCCTTGGTCTATGCCATGTACCTTCCAAAGATTTTTTGTGCCTTCAACATCCCTCTTGATGACTGTCAGTTTCTACATGCTCCTGACTCTCTGTCCAAGGCACGTAGGACTATTACTGCCGCTGCATCCTCTGACTCTGATGCTCCTGAGCCCGAGCCTCCTACTACTCTTGATTCCATCCAAGCGATGTTGCACGATCGCTTTCGTTTGGAAGACGACCACTGGATCCAGTTGGACTACCGCACCACCCTTCAGATGAGTGCTATCAGTAACTCACTGTACGACCTCCAGTGCATCCAGGCCACCCATCCTACTATGTCGTTCCCTATCGTACGGGACCCTTCTCGCGAAGGCCGTATTGACGACACATGGGTCAGGCGGTATATGGACCCAGATGCGACATTTGTTGACCCCCATCGCTCTGCCAGCGACCCTTCAGACTCTGCTGGTCCATCCTGTGCTCCAAGATGGTCGTGGTTTATTACCTGCTGATGTTAGGCTATAGTTTATTTTGTTTCATGTAGTAGTTTTAAAAACTTTGAGTTGTAGTATTTCTATTTTCTTCATGCATTGTATTTCTTTCAAAACTATACACTTTGGTTTAGTATTGAGATATAAAACTGCTAGTACTTTCTCTTTTTATGGTTATGGTTCTTAGTTGTGTGATTGCATGTATTCACTTTGTCTATGTTTATAGGGGAGCCATTATTTCATTTTGCTAAATGACAAAGGGGGAGAATACTTGATATTTGCTTTGGGAATACTTGATATGTGCTTTGAGCTTCTATAATATATTATATTGTGCTTGCTTGGATTAGAACTTGTCTCAGGACATATCTATTTACGGGGGAGACAACATGTTCATCTACGGGGGAGCTATCATCTTTATTCCATGTGTCCATGTATAAATTTTGCGACATACAAATATCGTATTTTTGTCAATTATCAAAACAGGGGAGATTGTTGACCCAAATTGGATCGCAGTCAACCTAATCTTGATAATTAACAAGACGATATCTGTTATATGTCATAATATATCAGTTCAAGACAGACATCATCGACGATTGCTTCGACAGTGCTGCTGTTACTTGTAATCTGAGTCTGAACTTTTACTTTTTATTGAGTCTAGGCTATTGTAAGTTGAGTCGCACTGAGTATCTCAACCCTAGACTTAATACCCAAGCTCCACCAAACAAACTCCAAAACCTGCCAAGCCCAAAAAACCACTTGAACTTTATGTCCTCTAGGAGACATAGTTCGGGCTGAACTCTGCCCCACACAGAGTTCGGGCCGAACTCTGCCTCCTTAATTTTAGGACCTAATTTTTAGGGCTTGCTGGTTTCTAGTTATCCAACGGCTAAATATTTGAATATTTGGGACAGAGTTCTGGCCGAACTCTGCCTATCTGGACTAGTATATATAGGCCTTGATTTCTCTCATTTTCAATCATCCAATCTTCTCATCTTCTCTTCTCCTATAGCCTATACATTCAAGAGCTTATTCTTCTCATCTAACTAGCCACAAATCTTCCCAAGCCCGCTCAGTACGAGTCAACTAGAAGTTTGTGCGCAAGAGTTTCAAAAGAAGTCACTTGGACAATTCCAAGTCTCGCCATCCGCGAATCTGTAAGAAGTTGGCGTGCTCTTCAGAGTAAAGGCACGTGGATGTACGCTATTTCACAAATAGTGGATTTCAATCATGAGCTAGAGTTCTCAGGCCTGGACTAGTCCTCTATGAGGGAAACCAGGTTAAAAACTGTTGTGTCTGCGTATGCTTCTTTGCTCTCTATTTATATTCCGTACTTATACTCTGATTATTATTTCTGTTGGTTGGACTTGAATAGAGTTATTTTTTTAATTGGGTATTATCGACATATATTCTGTAACTCCATCTCCCATATTTGAAATTTTAAAAGATTTTATATTGAGGTTGATTTGTAAACACATTAATTTTATTACTTTATTCTAAATTCCTTCTTAGAATACTTAATATATTTTTCTTTCAAACAATTCTTCTGGGCCATTCTTGGGCCTAGTGTGGGCTGTTACCACCTAGCCCATGGAGGAGTTCTATCTCTATTAGGAACTCTGGTTTCAAATTTCAGGTGAAGAGCAACTACATTTTAATTCTCTAACCGATTTTTCAATTTCCTTCATGAGTTTTTCCCTCCATCCAATTTTGTTATAACCGCCTATAAATCATTCTCCTGCCACCAATTCTTCACTCACACTTCTTTCCTTCGATTCGATCGTGCTTCCTTTAACAGTCGTCTTCTTCCTCAAGCTCGACCTAGATCGGCCATGGCAGAAGCAATGATAGCTTTCGGTTAAGCCCTGCTTCAAGCTTGGACGACGACTAACGGTTTCCAAGGACTCTTTCTTCCTTCCTTCGATTGTCTCCTTCCTCGACCACCTGGATCCTTGGTAAGAACGTTTATTTCTTCTCAAACTCTTTGATTCCAGAGGAGGGACGGATTTGATAAATTTTGATCGGTCTTTCTCTTTGTAATCGACAGATCTGAAATTACAAGATCTGCAATCGAATTGATCGGCTCGATTCCTACATGTTGAAGAACGAGGTGAGTTCATTTGGAATTTCATTATAACAATCTATTCTCCAAATAATTCCTTATTAAAATTTTCAGATCTGCTGTACTATGATTAATTGATGAACACTTGATCGATTTCCTTCGAACGAGTCATTCTCCTCGTCACTGTAAGCTTCTATTTTCTTTCTAAATTAGTGGTTGATCTAATGTCCATGTGGATTGATTGTTAGTTGTTTCTAACTACAATTTGGAAGCATAGGTGATAGATCTAACTAATGAATGGCCAATGTTGAATCAGACTCTGTTTTGAAAGATCTAAACAATCGATTCAAATATCAGAGAACTTCGAGAGATCAGAATTCTTTGGTAAGAAATCTACTTAACCATCAAGTCCGATTGGACCTGAGATTCAGCTAATTTGAAAGGTCATGTATCGAATGGGTTAATTCTCGTTGATTCTGAAATTCATTTATGTTTCCATCAGATTTCTCCAGACCTATTTTGGACAGAGAACTCGTACTTTATCCTTGGATTCGTGTCGCCATTCAATTGAATTCGATTGTGTGAGTATTTTATCTCTCTAATAATGAGTTATGTTGTGTGTGCTTAGTATCAGATCCGGTATTGTAGCTAATGGGTAATTATAATTGTAGAACTGTAGGATATTGTAGGTCGAGATACTGTTATATACCATTGATCGAGTAACAAGGTTAACACCTATTGTCTCGAGCATAGTAGGATTAGATGGGTTGGCAATTCTTGTTAAAACCTGTTTGTTCAGGTCTTAGTTAGAAGGGTTAACTCGATTAATTCTTCATGCCTGGATCATGTTCAGGTTTCAATTATTATTTTCCTTCAATACTGGATTCCTGAGTCTATGGTATGTCAAAACCCTCATATCTGTCTTAACCTATACTACAGATTTTGAGCTGTTTATGAGGGCTACAAATTTTTGAACCACTGAGTAACAGTATTGCTCTAAGGGTAGTACTTGGTAGGGGACATTCAATTCCTTGATTGCTTCTACCTGCTGCATTGAGAGAAGTACTAAGATATATGTAGAGTTATCCTGTAGCAGTTTGCTCTTATCTCAGTTATTGTGAAGACAGAGTAGACTGTGGGTAGACTCTACTGAAACATGATATCAGTACTCGGGTTCACAAGTCTGGAGCAGGACTCAGGATTTAGTTATGAGTTCTAGGCTAAAGTATATTTGCATTGCTTAGGAATAAACCTTCCTATTATAAATTAATTTCTCTTATCTCTCTTTTGAATTAGCAATGGTGAGGCTAGTAGTGGTGAGGTTTAGATTATCCATGCTTTGTTTTCTGGAAAAACAAATAGGACAATTATGGGTCTTGATAATTTTGGCATGTTTTGATTGACAGTAAGCTTTCAACCGAGACTGATTGCTTCACTGCAATTGACATTATATCAGTCCTTCCAATATTGATTTATTCCTTAAACTAAGAATTTATTTATTGACAGTTAGCTGACATGGTAGACTGAATGTATCAGTCATAGTTAGGAGACTGCCTGTCAAGACAGTTGGTCCTTTTGAAATTTGGGTTCTCTATTTGTTAGGGTCGATTATGAATGTTCCTTGTTTTGGCTTATGGTACCATTCAACCAATGATATAGTTGGACTAGAGATGAAATTAATGGTTGTATTACTGAAATTCTGAGATTATGTTGTATTCCTAAATACTCATGATAACAGAAGCATGGGCAGGAATAGGAGATGTCAAGAAGTAAGGGAGTTAGCTTAGTTCCTAAGAGAATTAGAGTATATGGCGGGTTGGGTTGCATTTTATTTTAGATTAACTGTTTCAGGACTGTGGGTCAAGTATCAATGGACACTTTATGGCAAGACAATATCAGTTATCCTATACTATTCTTAGATTCATTTTCAGTTAAGGTATAGCTCTGATTTTATGATGTGATACTTTGAATTTCTGGTTATCCAGTTGAATAATACAGGGTTATGGGCAGGGACCATATATGTCACTTTGGGAAACTAAAGTTCCATTCAACTGGGGTAGGGACTGATTGCAATTAAAGTTTGGTATTATTCAGTCCTGTTCAGGACTACTACTTTGAAGAACTGAGATTATAAAGGATGTCAAAAATTACTCAGGATTGGTTAGGAATTTCTAGGTTGATATTGGGTGCAATCATGAACCTGGTACCTGATGCTGAGTTTCTTTTCCTAGTCGATTATTTGATGTAAATTCAGTTGGAAGATTGATTTGATAAAAGACCAGTGTTAGGTTGCAATCACCTGTCAGTTAGCATGGGTTAGAAAGGTTGGCTTTCAGATAAAGCTACTGAACTGATGGTAGGAATTAATAAATCCAGTGGAACTACAAATCTATAGGTTTGTACCATTTGAATTTGACTATTTTTAAGTCATGTGATAAATGAGTTTAAGTAATGTATGAAGAGTTCAGTGATAACTTTAAGAGTACCTTGCTAATCTTGGCAATAGGAATATGGGTCTAAATAGGTTGGTTGTTACACTCTAGTATTAATAATATTAAGTTAAGCCTAGAAGAAGTTTTAACTCTTTAACTGAAATTGTATTTAGTAGTAATCAATTGTAATCATTAAACAGGAGGATACCCAGCTGTACATCCCACACTTGATCACCCTGAGCCAGGCAAGTATACTCCTCGAATTTGTTCATTTTCTCATGTCTTGTATATTCATTCATGTATCACCTTGTTGACACGATGTATCACGGGATTGCCTTATTTCATGTTTCATGAGTTACTTGTGTATGGGAGGGAAAATACTACAATTGTGTGATCAAACCCTGTTACTATTCATGTGAATAGCTTAGGTCCCGCATCGTGCACGCGGGACCATAGCCGTACCATTTTATGTTCATTGAATCTACCCAAGCCGATCACACAATCTGGATGTATTTCAATCTTGCACATTTCAGGATTCAGGTTGTATTTCATGTTCAGGTTGTATTTCATGTTCAGGTTATATTTCATGTTCAGGACTCATATCATGTTTCCTGTATTTACTCTCAGTACTCATGATTCAGTTTTATGTCTTGTTTTCATTTCTCGTACTTTTATATATTCTTGTTTCTTATTCATACTATGATGTTCATGTTCATTTCCTTGGATATACTTAGCTCCGCTCCTGACTAGGATATGTTGCAGGTGCTTGCAGGATATTGTTCTACCCTATGGGCCAGAGCCCAGGATATTAGCTGAGCAGGATGGAGACATGACTTAACTTGAGGTTTCAGGTTTAGACTGTTTAGCTTTACTCCTAGATATTGTATATTTCATTCCTGATGATTAGTACAATTTTGATATATGGATTTGTGGATTATGGTAATCATTCTGGGTACGTTATATTAGATGTTGTGATTACTTTTATTCATGTATCTTGATTCATAGTTTATCCCTAGATATTGGTACAGCTTACTTCATTGTGTCTAACAATGAAGGCTGGGCGAGTTCGACTCGTGTCCGATTATTCAGGAGCGGGTCGTGACATGTTTTTAGTGGTGGCCCATGCAGGTCAATCCTAATGGTACCTAGGTATTAGAGTACTATTAGGGGACTTGATTAAACTAGAAAAATTTGATCACAGCATAGGAAAAATCGGGAAATAAGGGTATATCAAGTATATCAGGTATATTGATATCAATAAACACTTGTTGTTTTAGGTTAGGACATTTTAACAGTTTTTTGTTTTTCAGATAGTTCAAGCACGCAACACCGAAACAGTCGATCCACCTACATTTGAGGGTTTCGAGCTCCTACTACCTTCTATCACTCTACTATCCCCAGGGGTAGTACGTAGTTGATGGAGATGATTCAAGAATTCTTTGACAACCAGAGGGAGCAGGCCATCCTTTTCCAAGCCAGACTTATGGATACACTCTCCGAGCCAGAAAGGACTTCTGATTTCCAGACTCTCAGACACTTGGATTTTCCCGACACCGAGCGCATATCTCGCAACGAGAAGCAGATCAAGAACCTGGAGCAGCCACTGAAGATCATCCAAGTCTCCGAGGACCCGACTCCTTTGAAGATTGGAGCCACTAGCTAAGAGATCCAGAATATAGCATAGACAATGGAACGAGACAAAAAACTAAGCCAAGAGAGACAAGAAGACTTATGATGGGGATAGCAACTACTGTAGATCCGCAAAGCGTCGCCACTCTCAGACGGCGCTTCTTCAGTCACGTCATCAACCGCATCATCAGAGGTATATTCAGGCCACAGTCATTTAATGAATGTCGCCAGCAAATCGCGAATCGTAATGGCCGAAGAGCAGCAGAATCTCAGCAGCCAGCACGACAACAATCGTATATTCTTGCTAGAGCCCTGC
The DNA here is from genome assembly GCA_029216955.1 of Iris pallida. Classification (NCBI taxonomy): domain Eukaryota; kingdom Viridiplantae; phylum Streptophyta; class Magnoliopsida; order Asparagales; family Iridaceae; genus Iris; species Iris pallida. The sequence continues at coordinate 13,651 of JANAVB010013652.1, read as the reverse complement.
ATTTTAGCCCCAGAAGGAGATTCAGGTTCAGCTGATGATTATTGGTATTTTCTGCCGTTGCCCAGGACACCACTACAACAAGTGCCGCAAGAGACTGGAGTATGTTTGTTCTGCGGATCGTCTGCCCACCAAGTCAAGGATTATCCGAAGACCGCCGATCACGCTGCCCAAGGACAAGCACAAGGAGCACCAGGACTACAGCAAGGAGACCGGCCCCTCTGGATTCGGCAACTACATGGAGCACTACCGCAAGGATCAGCCTACGCCAAGACAGTTGAAGAAGTTGAAGTGATTCCAGTCCCAGAGGAATACTAAATATAGACGAAAGACAAAAGATTTCTTTTGCATGGTTGGGAAAACCATGTATCTTGATTTGCAATCCAGTCTTTCCTTAATTTCTTTTAGCATTTAGACCATTTCTTGAAACTTATTGTTTTCTATTTTGGAACCTTGGTTGATGTTGAAACTTGTTCGGGGTATCGTTTCCTATTCGGTAAATTTGTTTCAATATCCACAATTCGATAATTGTTTGAAATCCATTAGTTGATACTGTTTGCATATTCATCATTCATGACTTTGTTTCCTGATGATTGGCTCCTATTTGGAAATTTGTTCCCTCATCAAACTTCGTGTTAATTGAGATTTACTTCCTACTCGAGATTTCATTTCGAAACTTTGTTCCTCATTCGAAGCCTTGTTTAAGTTTCGTCATATTCAGGACATTGTTGAGGATTCCTTTGAAGGTTTTTTTTTAGATTCATTTACTATTCGAGATTGTGACTCATTCTATATATGAGATTTATTTTCTATTCGTGACTTTGATTTTTTATTATTATTCAAGAGTTGTCTGTTCACTACCTTGTTTTGACCTTGTCGCCTATCCAAGATTTCGCTTGTTTCATGGATACTTGTTTCCTATTCATCCAGTGATTCTCTTTTTTCTATTTCGTAACTTGATTCTATTCGAGATTTTAAGATCATGTTTCCTATTTTCGAGACTATGTTTTTGTTCGTGATTTAGTCTCATATTCAAGATTTTTTTCCAGACTTTGAAACCTCAGTTCCTACTCGCGACTCGTGGAGACCGTGTCCCCTATTCCATACCTTGTTTCCTCGTCAAGATTTCCTATTCGAGATTTTATTTTCCTAATCACAACTTTGTTGTTATTAGTTCTCCATTTGGGACCTTGTATCTTATTGGAGGTTTGTTTTCCCTTCGAGATTTTGACTGAGATTTTGCGGTTATTTGAGATATTGTGAACCATGTTTCCAATATGAGATTTTATTCCTTATTTTGAGACCGTGTCCTCTATCTGATACCTTACTTCTATGCAACCTTCGCGGTTTTGTTACGTATTTGGAATTACGTTCCCTATACGGAATTTTGTTACCATTCAAGATATCAGTTGAGATTCAGATTATTATTTGAAACTTCGATTCATTGTTCGAAATTTTAAATCTCCCTGGTTGCCTTTTGTACTTAATACTCTTTGATTAGGTCCCTTGTTGCTTCTTAGTACCTAATAAACCCTTTTTCTAATAGTCAGATAACCTCACCATTTCTATGACTTGGACTATTGGAACTCATTTTGAATTCCTTGAAACTCTTTTGAAATTCCTAGGGATAAAATCGAGAGGCTATTCGATGACCTACTTTGGCATGACAGTTGCGTGCTGCAGCCATTATCTGGATTATGGAGACTGAAAGTTCACTGCAGCCAGTAGCGCACTGGCGAGGCAAGAACTCTAAGTTGAAGTAATTTCAGACATTCATAGGTTTTCGAGTATTGTCGAGACTTTGTCATATTCTTCATATCATCTCTTGGGTTATTTCGTCAATAATTGTTTGAAAATAGATAAAGTTGATATGTTATTCGGTAACATATTGTTATTTAAGTTATGGAACCAAAAGTTTACTGCAGCCAGACATACACTACGGGGCAGGGATTCTAAGTAAAGTGACTTCAAATATCTATATGTTCTTAGATATCATGGGGACTATATTCTATTTTCATATGATTATTGGTTTTCGAGAATCACAAATTCTTGCACGTTTATCCTGATTTGATACTGTACCTCTTGAGTATTTTGTACGTTTCCTCAATCAACCCTCGTTAATTTTCCCTTCTAGCATTTTATCGCTAGATCATTGAATTTCTCAAAATTATACATTGCCAGATTTTGATTCCATACTTCGTTTGTGTTTGTCTAAACTTTGATCTTAAATCATGTCTATCTGACTATGATTTTCCTATCTTGTCCTAGTCCACTTGTGTTAAACTATCGATTTTTGATCGTACTTAATAGTTGTGTCTTCATGATTTTGCTCCTCTAAGTTGTAATTGAAACTTCATTCTATCTCGTGCCTATTTGATTCTTGATCATTGTTAGATCGTGTTATTCCAACTTCTTGTGTGTAATTATCGTACAGGGTCTCAAGGCTCAGAGAGCGTCTCAAGTTGCACAAGATAGGCAGAAGTATTGGACGGACATCAGCAGACGGCCACTAGAGTTCGCAGCTGGAGATAGTGTTCCTGAAGATCTCGCCGACCAGTGGCGTCATTCATTTCGGCAGAGGCGAGAAGTTCAGTCCGAGATTCATCGGCCTTTCGACGTGACGGCGCGGATTGGCGAGGTGGCATATCGACTAGCGCTTCTAGCTAGCTTGAGGGAGTACACGACGTCTTTCACGTGTCCCAGCTTCGACTCTATATTCCAGACCCGAGCCATATGGTAGACTATTCTGAGCTGGAGATAGGACCGAGCTTGATCTACGAGGAGCAAGCAGTGGAGATCCTCGATCGGAGGGTGAAGCAATTACGGAATCAGACCATTCCACTTGTCCGAGTCATATGGAGACACCACTCTTCTAGAGAGTCTACCTGGGAGCACGAGGACGAGATGCGGGAGCGCTATCCTAATTTGTTTGTGTGACTTGATTGTATCTTGGTTTTCAGATAAATTTTGAATTCAATAAACAACTAGTTGGATTTATTATGTCATGATTTATTTATTTATTTTTTTAAAATCAATGCATTCACTCTAATTTTGAGGACAAAATTTTTTTGAGGAGGGGATATTTGTAACTCCATCTCCCATATTTGAAATTTTAAAAGATTTTATATTGAGGTTGATTTGTAAACACATTAATTTTATTACTTTATTCTAAATTCCTTCTTAGAATACTTAATATATTTTCCTTTCAAACAATTCTTCTGGGCCATTCTTGGGCCTAGTGTGGGCTGTTACCACCTAGACCATGGTGGAGTTCTGTCTTTATTAGGAACTCTGGTTTTAAATTTCAGGTGAAGAGCAACTACATTTTAATTCTCTAACCGATTTTTCAATTTCCTTCATGAGTTTTTCCCTCCACCAATTTCGTTCTAACCGCCTATAAATCATTCTCCTGCCACCAATTCTTCACTCACACTTCTTTCCTTCGATTCGATCGTGCTTCCTTTAACAGTCGTCTTCTTCCTCAAGCTCGACCTAGATCGGCTATGGCGGAAGCAACGACAGCTTTCGGTTAATCCCTGCTTCAAGCTTGGACGACGACTGACGATTTCCAAGGACTCTTTCTTCCTTCCTTCGATTGTCTCCTTCCTCGACCACATGGATCCTTGGTAAGAACGTTTATTTCTTCTCAAACTCTTTGATACGAATTTGATAAATTTTGATCGGTCCTTCTCTTTGTAATCGACAGATCTGAAATTACAAGATCTGCAATCGAATTGATCGGCTCGATTCCTACATGTTGAAGAACGAGGTGAGTTCATTTGGAATTTCATTATAACAATCTATTCTCCAAATAATTCCTTATTAAAATTTCCAGATCTGCTGTACTATGATTAATTGATGAACACTTGATCGATTTCCTTCGAACGAGTCATTCTCCTCGTCACTGTAAGCTTCTATTTTCTTGCTAAATTAGTGGTTGATCTAATGTCCATGTGGATTGATTGTTAGTTGTTTCTAACTACAATTTGGAAGCATAGGTGATCGATCTAACTAATGAATGGCCAATGTTGAATCAGACTCTGTTTTGAAAGATCTGAACAATCGATTCAAATATCAAAGAACTTCGAGAGATCAGAATTCTTTGGTAAGCAATCTACTTAACCATCAAGTCTGATTGGACCTGAGATTCACCTAATTTGAAAGGTCATGTATCGAATGGGTTAATTCTCGTTGATTCTGAAATTCATTTATGTTTCCATCAGATTTCTCCAGACCTATTTTGGACAGAGAACTCGTGCTTTATCCTTGGATTCGTGTCGCCATTCAATTAAATTTGATTGTGTGAGTATTTTATCTCTCTAATAATGAGTTATGTTGTGTGTGCTTAGTATCAGATCCGATATCGTAGCTAATGGGTAATTATAATTGTAGAACTGTAGGATATTGTAGGTCGAGATACTGTTATATATCATTGATCGAGTAACAAGGTTAACACCTATTGTCTCGAGCATAGCAGGATTAGATGGGTTGGTAATTCTTGTTAAAACCTGTTTGTTCAGGTCTTGGTTAGAAGGGTTAACTCGATTAATTCTTCATGCCTGGATCATGTTCAGGTTTCAATTATTATTTCCCTTCAATACTGGATTCCTGAGTCTATGGTATGTCAAAACCCTCCTATCTGTCTTAACCTATACTACAGATTTTAAGCTGTTTATGAGGGCTACAAATTTTTGAACCACTGAGTAACAGTATTGCTCTTAGGGTAGTACTTGGTAGGGGACATTCAATTCCTTGATTGCTTCTACCTGCTGTATTGAGAGAAGTACTGAGATACATGTAGAGTTATCCTGTAGCAGTTTGCTCTTATCTCAGTTATTGTGAAGACAGAGTAGACTGTGGGTAGACTCTACTGAAACATGATATCAGTACTTGGGTTCACAAGTCTGGAGCAGCACTCAGGATTTAGTTATGAGTTCTGGGCTAAAGTATATTTACATTGCTTAGGAATGAACCTTCCTATTATAAATTAATTTCTCTTAGCTCTCTTTTGAATTAGCAATGGTGAGGCTAGTAGTGGTGAGGTTTAGATTATCCATGCTTTGTTTTCTGGAAAAACAAATAGGTCAATTATGGGTTTTGATAATTTTGGCATGTTTTGATTGACGGTAAGCTATCAACCGAGACTGATTGCTTCATTGCAATTAACATTATATCAGTCCTTCCAATATTGATTTATTCCTTAAACTGAGAATTTATTTATTGATAGTTAGCTGACATGGTAGACTGAATGTATCAGTCATAGTTAGGAGACTGTCTGTCAAGACAGTTGGTCCTTTTGAAATTTGGGTTCTCTATTTGTTAGGGTCGATTATGAATGTTCCTTGTTTTGGCTTATGGTACCATTCAACTAATGATACAGTTGGACTAGAGATGAAACTAATGGTTGTATTACTGAAATTCTGAGATTATGTTGTATTCCTAAATACTCATGATAACAGAAGCATGGACAGGAATAGGAGATGTCAAGAAGTAAGGGAGTTAGCTTAGTTCCTAAGAGAATTAGAGTATTTGGCGGGTTGGGTTGTATTTTATTTCAGATTAACTGTTTCAGGACTGTGGGTCAAGTATCAATGGACACTTTATGGCAAGACAATATCTGTTATCCGATACAATTCTTAGATGCATTTTCAGTTAAGGTAGCTCTGATTTTATGATGTGATACTTTGATTTTCTGGTTATCCAGTTGAATAATACAGGGTTAAGGGCAGGGAACATATATGTCACTTTGGGAAACTAAAGTTCCATTCAACTGGGGTAGGGACTGATTGCAATTGAAGTTTGGTATTATTCAATCCTGTTCAGGGCTACTACTTTGAAGAAATGAGATTATAAAGGATGTTGGAAATTACTCAGGATTGGTTAGGAATTTCTAGGTTGATATTGGGTGCAATCATGAACCTGGTACCTGATGCTGAGTTTCTTTTCCTAGTCGATTATTTGATGTAAATTCAGTTGGAAGATTGATTTGATGAAAGACCAGTGTTAGGTTGCAATCACTTGTCAGTTAGCATGGGTTAGAAAGGTTGGCTTTCAGATAAAGCCACTGAACTGATGGTTGGAATTAATAAATCCAGTGGAACTACAACTCTATAGGTTTGTACCATTTGAATTTGACTATTTTTAAGTCATGTGATAAAGGAGTTTAAGTAATGTATGAAGAGTTCAGTGATAACTTTAAGAGTACCTTGCTAATCTTGGCAATAGGAATACGGGTCTAAATGGGTTGGTTGATACACTCTAGTATTAATAATATTAAGTTAAGCCTAGTAGAAGTTTTAACTCTTTAACTGAAATTGTATTTAGTAGTAATCAATTGTAATCATTAAACTGGAGGATACCCAGCTGTACATCCCACACTTGATCACCCTGAGCCAGGCAAGTATACTCCTTGCACTTGTTCATTTTCTCATGTCTTGTATATTCATTCCTGTATCACTGTAAAACCCAAAATTTTTTGGTTAATTAATTGAATAATTTTATTAGCTAAATTATTATTATAACCATTATTAAATGTTAATTTAGGAAAATAGTATTTTTAGAAAATTTCATAGAATTTTAGTGTTGGACCTGACCCGTCCCGAACCCGTCTCGAACCCAAGTTCAGTTTTTAAGAAACTAATTTGGAAATCCCTTAATATATATTTATATATATACATATCATTTTCCTTATTAAAAACAAAACAATTCTTTTATTAGCTCGATCTTATTAACTCTCTTTTTCTCTCTCATTCTCTTAATCACCAGGGAAAGGAAAAACCTTTCTTTTCCAAACGGCCAATGGCCGAGCCCCTTCCGAAACCACCGCAGCCGACCCCTCGGCTCCCAAACGTCCGGCGACCTCTTCTCTTCTGAAACCCCCAAAATTCTTCCTATTTAAACCCTCTCCATCACTCACTCCTCACTCAGCCTCTCCCCAAAAACCTAATTCCTAAGCCCTAGATCCGGCCGTGCCCCTCTCGGCGACTCTCTGGCCGTGCCCCCTCGGCGACTTCCGACCCGCGCCCTCCCGGTGATCCGGCTGCCTGAGGCCAGCGACCCTCCCCCGCCGTCGACCTTTCCGAGCGGCGATCCCCAGCGGCTTCCGCCGCCGATCTTCCCCGCAGCCCAGGCCGAACCCGACCGCCGTCCTCCCGTCGACCCGCAGCCGCTTCCCGGCCGCGTTCCCCGCCCCTTTTCGCGCTCCTCTTCGGTTCCGAGCCGCTGTCTGCTCCTCGCGGCCGGATCTGAGCGTTGTCCCGAGTTTTTCGCTGTCCGCACGAATAATTTTTCCTTCTCTATTCATCTGAGAGCTCTAGCCGAGCACCCCAGGTATCTTTCATGTCCCTATGTCCCTCTCTTTGGTGTCGATGATGACATGGTCCCCGATCCCGCTATGGGAATCGGATCGATTCGAGGTTTCGGATTTTCCGAACTCTGTTTCGGAATGATTTCTGTAGTTTTCGTTTTGCGATTCTATGGTTCTCAGAATTTCCGAGTTCGGATTTTTTTCGAAATATGTTTCTGTTGTTTCTCGAAATTAAACCATTAATTTAGATTACCTAGTATATGGTTCTGTGACCATTTCTTCATAGTATTTGGTTCTGTGGTTTTTCGAATTTCAATTCGGGTTTTCCGAATTTTGTTTCGGATACGTTCTGAAGCTTTTGGTTATATTTTATGGTTTATAATCTCTGGGTTGGGATTGTATTTGTGTTGTTTGGCATTTTTCCCAAGATTGGGTTGTCCCAATTATAGAGGAGGTGTTGCCCAAATTTTTGGAAAATATATTAAAGTTTGAATAAAATTATTTCCAAATCCCGTCTTTTTGCAAAACGAATTTACGACTTGAAGTGTTGATTTAAATATGGTTTTTTATCATTTTCGGGCAATGACCGTATCGGTTTGTAGACCCTAGCGAAATGCAAACGAAACCGAAATTTTCGGACGTTGAGGCATAAGCTAGAGTCCAACATGATATTTTGGACCAAGTCTGAGACTTACCATATTTTTATATTTAATTTAAGTAATTATTTTAGAACGTATTACTGGCCAATAGCATTTTGAGTGCAGGGCCTCGGCCTGCTGAATGGACCGCTTTCCGGCGTTCGGAGCTCAACAACAATTTTTAATTAATTTATGTAATAAATTGTAAGGGCATAAGCCCAGTTTCTATTTTCTTTTCTGAGACCTTGTTATGTGTAGTATTGATTTTTTATTTTCTTTTCTGGATTGTTGGGTTGTAGGTAAACGCGTTAATAATAAAATGAATATTTATTTTAATATAGAAAATTAATAAGAGTTTTCTCACATTAAGTAAAATAATAAGATTTCAAGTTTGTAACTTAGACAATTTCATATTTTCTCATTTAAAAGAAAAATCTAATATTTATATATATATATATATATATATATATATATATATATATATATATATATATATATATATATATATATATATATTACAAAATACAAAGTTTTGCCAAATAGTTGGAAAATGCAAATTTTCCCAATAAAGTGTTAACTTGACTTTTATTTCATAAATTATTAATCAGTAAATCGACTTTTACTTCGTTAAATAATTAATTGTAGTTCGTAATGATAATGTATTCCGGTAGATTAATTTTAACAAATTAAAACTTGACTAGGATCAAATTTTAGAGATTATAACTAGAACACCTAGACATGGTTCAATATGGTTCTAAGTCAGAACTTCTCAACTGTAGGATTTCGAGGACGAGTTTGAATCCTTCCCCGGTATCCATCTCAAATCCAGTTACAAACCAAGGCAAGTACAGTTATGTTTATTTTTCAATTTAGTTAATAATTTTAATATTGCAAGATTAAACCACATTGCTACACGGAACTCTCTCTTAGAGTATTGATTGTTATTGATTGTGGGATTGGGGGAGTAGTGTAGTGTTCTATGACCAATACCTTCATATTGCATAATTGTGCGAGCTTACTCCTTTTCACACGGGGATAAGCCGTATCGTATCACTAGGATATTATTGTACAACCCAAGCTGGTCATAAGCATTACATACTCAAATCACATTATTTTTCAATTGTGGAAAATTGCTGAAAAATATCGTTTCAAATATTTCAAACTGTTTAAATTGCAAATTTCTAATTATTAGTTGAATTGTTAGATTTTCATAATTGTACTTTGCTCCTTTCCTGACTGGATTCCCCACCCCTAATAGGTTCCATTGATGATGCTGAGCTATTGATTAATAGCTATTACGATCCTGAGCTCTACCCAGTTGTGCTGCCAGAGTCCCAAATGGACGATGTTGATCGTAGGGCTGATGAGCCATCTTTCTAGACGATGATTTACCTTTTAGTTTTGATGTTTGAATAAAAAAAGACAGTTTTTATTTTATCAGATGTATCAGATGAAACTTTTGTTGGACAAGTTTTAAATATTCGTAATTTTAGAAGTTGTGACAAATACATTGTGTTGTTGTGATTACCTGCAATTGGATACAGCTTACTGCCGCCGTCTCACCACGGTACATGCTGGGCATGATCCGATTCGACCTAATAATTTGGGATCGGGTCGTGACATGTTTTTAGTGGTGGCCCATGCAGGTCAGATCAACAACTTAGGTAAACATATCTAGAAACATTTGGAACACTAAAACATTTATTTGTCACAACATAGGACCGATATATATTATAAATAAATATTTTTGTTTGTTATAGACTGGTAGGCTACCTTGCTTATGTTTTACAATCCTAAACCTTCCAGAGTATGGCCACATACAAGACCAACACTGCTGGCGATGGGTTGTCATCACCCGATCACACCCCACCTCCTCAACCAAGTCCGGATCCTACACCTCGGCAGCTGGCCGATCGTCCCTATAATGCACCAGTACCCCGTAGATTTTACACTACTACAACTCAAGTGTTAGATCCTGCATCTTCTCGGACTGAACAACCAGCCCCTGCGGTAGTGCCCAATCCAGTTTCCCCACCAGTGCCCGTGGACCCTACCGATCTCGTAGGCCTGCTACGAGGAGTGCTTGAGGCACAGAAAACTCAAGCTGAAGCTCATCGCGAACAGACGGCGATTATAAGAGAAGGCATGGAGAATGCCCACAATGTGGCTATGGCTGCACTGGAAAGAGTAGAAGCAGCCCAATCTGAACCAAGGCCGGCTAAAGTCGACGATATCGAGAAATTCAAGAAGCTGGGCCCTAGACCTTTCAAAGGAACCGAGGTAATTATCTATGCTGACGAATGGCTCGACAGTATGGAGCGTCTCCTCAGTGTTGCTCGACTTCCTGATGAACTCCAAGTTGAAGTTGTGGGACTCCAACTGCTAGATGTAGCCAGCACCTGGTATCGGAATGAACCCCGACTCCAGGACAGGCAACTTGACTGGAACACCTCCGAGAGGTTGTTCCATAAGAAGTTCTTCCCAACATCAGAGTTGCGGGAGATGGAAAGACAGTTTCAGAATCTGAAGCAAGGGAACATGGCTGTTGGAGAATATGCGGCAGAGTTTGGTCAACTTAGTTGCTTTGCAAAGAACTTGGTTGCCGACCCCGCTGATCGTACTGAAAGATTCAGGTATGGACTGAGGGAAGAGATTCACACTCCTGTGATCGTAGGTGGCGCCAAGACATACGAGAGGATCCTAATACGAGCTCAAGATATAGAGAAGAGTCAGCCTGCTCGCTCAAAGAGGGAGTATTCTGGAACTAGCAACTTCCATAATAACCAGAAGAGGCCCAACCACAACAATAACAACATGCCTTCTCACCATCAGCAGCAGCACCATCAGGCGAGGACCAATGACAGCACCTCAGAAGCAGATTCCTGTCTGCAATTTCTGCAAGAGGCCAGGGCATCAGGCGAACATCTGCAGGAAGAGACAAGGATACTGCCTAGTTTGTGGGTCTGCCACCCACCAAGTGAGGGACTGCCCCACGGCATTCAACCGGACCGGAACTACACAGCAGAAGGCTCCTCTACCCACTCAGCAACAACAGTTTGGGCAACACCAACAGAAGACTGGGCGAGCTTTTGCCCTAACAGCAGATGAGCAAGAGCCAAAGCAGGAACCTACCGCTGATGTCATCGTAGGTTCCATTTATGTGCATTCACATCCTGCTTCAGCATTATTTGATTCGGGTGCTTCACACAGTTTTATAGCAACAAAATTCATCTCTGTACACCACCTAGTTACGGGTTTTAGCAAGAAAATATGTAGAGTTATGACTGGTGGTGGACCCATACCCATCACTGAGACCTGTAACTTCCCTATAACTATATCATGACACAATTTCTTAGCACCCTTACTTGTCCTTAATTTCATGAAGCTTTTGCTAAATATATTTCAAAACATTTTATTTAATACTGTAATGGATTATTACACCTTTATTGTAAGATGGGTAGAACATTTTGCTTCTATTTGCTTTGAAAATGTTATCTATATCTTTAAATTTCGAGGACGAAATTTTTGTAAGGTGGATAGAGTGTCATAGCCTGTTTATTATTTTATTTATCATTATTATTATTTCCTAAACAAATTATTGGTGTAAATATACTTTCCTTATATTAATTTCTAATCATGAAATGAACCTAATAAATAGATTTTCAAATAAAACAAAACAACTTTTTTATTTTAATCCTCTTACAAAATTTTAAATTATAAACTTTCCCTTGCCACCTAGCCCCCTCCACATGTCATAATGCATGAAGACATGATTGTGGGTAAGCCACATGCCCTATGACTAGGCTTGGTGGGCATTTTGGGTATTTTACCTAAACCATCCACTTTTTATATAGAAGAAGAATTTCTCCTTCTTCTTATTTCTCTTCCTCACTCCCAACTTCCTCCACCGAACCCTCCCCTCTTCACTTCCTATATATTCCTTCTTTCATTCTCTTCCTCTCTCCATCTTCTTTCTCCACCTTTCCCCACCCCCTATCCTTGGAAATATTGTTGTTGCTGCTAGTGCTGCAAGCTTCTCCTGTTGCTTCTGCGGCCAGCCGCCGCCGCCGCTGCGGGCCGCCGTCGCCGCGGGCTACTACCGTCCGTCCCCACCGGGCTGCCGGCCAACCTCTGCCCGCCGCTCCCAAGCTCTTCCCCTCCAGTTCTCTTTCCTCTCTCCAATTTACCTCTTGCCAAAGTTCAAGAACCCTAGGTATAATCTCTTCCCCAAGTTAAATCTCTTTCCCACTTGTTTGTTTGAATGGTTGATAAATTGGTTGTTGTGGGTTTGATTTAGGAATTTTGGAATGGTTTTGGAATCACCCAACTCCAAGGAGTCCAAAACCTAAGCCCTAAATTTCAACCCAAATCTTTCCAAGGCAAGTCCTCCCCCTTTCCTTATTGAATTTTCCACATTGATATACTCTTGGCAGTAAATTAATATTGGTTATTTTTAATATTCTGAATTTATAAATAAATAAAAAAATAAAAAAATTGTGGACAGTATATATATTTGCATATTGAGAGTATAAATACTAGGACACAACACATGTAATTATGATATTAAATTTTATTATGTGATTGTTCTATATACATAGCATTGTGTATCAATAGTTGGGATGATTCCATAATAATTGTTTGGCCCATCTTATAAATTATTATATTAGGATGATAACTATTCAAATATTTATAAAGTAGGTTGTTATTCACATTATAGTTTTCTCTTATACTAAAAATTGTCATTAAGAGTCCTTGCTCTTCTAACCAACTTATATTATCATTAATGAATAGAGATAGGTAATATAACTCGGTTATTACACAAGCATGATAATAAGAAAATTGGGGACTTGCACAAGTTATTGATAAGTTTAAGGATATGTTTGTACTTTGTAGTAGTGATTATTTCAAATTTTTGGACTTCTACTTGTGCCTCTAGAAAATGGATACTCTTACATTTGATTGTTATTTCACCTACTTGGTAATCTAGCCACATTGGGCAAGTATCTAGCATTAATTTTATTTTGAATGGTAAATATAGTCCAAGCAATATTCAAAAAAAGCTTTGTGCTACTTGGTTTGGGTTCATCAATTTTTACATCTTAATTATTATTTGTTTCAATTGCTCCTTTGAGAATTTTGGTTCTATAGTAGTACTAGAAGTAGTAGTTTGATTTGTGATGTATAACATTTCCTTTTGGTTGCATTTTTCATTTATTTTGTGACAACTTGGTGCATGCTGACTATGAGATTATATTAAATATTGGAGATCACTTGCTTTTCAAAAATATGTTAGATATATTATGAAGTTCTTGAGTATAAGATATGGATATGCCCAAAATGTTCTAGCTTAGACTTAGTATGATACTAATGTGGACAAATTTGTATCAATGATATAATAGTTAGTACTAAGAAGCAAGCTCTCTCCTTCCTCTCTCTCGAATCTCCTCATGTTATTATCAATAATTTTTGTTTTGCATGATAAATCTATATATATATATATATATATATATATATATTATATATATATATATATATAATATATTATGAAATTATGATTTTAACCATTGTATGATATGTCTGGTGATGATTTTAGGAATTATTGGGTAGCATGTTTCATGAATTTTATACACAATTAGTATAAATTTGGACAAATGTTGGACACTTCTACATAGGACAAATTGTGATGTTGATTTTTCCATACAAGGTTATA